>VUQI01021411.1:0-10283 GCA_015106735.1 Paratilapia polleni
GAATTTAGAAGTAGGAAATTAGAGGTCACCCAGGCCTTTATATCTTTAAGACATGCCTGTAGTTTAGGTAATTGCCTGCAATCCTGACCCCATCCCAACCCTACTGAACACTGGTGGGATCAGCTTGGGCGTGCTGTTTGTGCCAGACTGACCAACGCAACCACATTGGCTTACTTGTGACAAATGCTGGTTGAAGAATGGGATGCCATCCCACAGCAGTGAGTGACCAAGCTGGTGACCAGTATGAGGAGGAGGTGCCAGGCTGTTGTGGCTGTGTATGGTTCTTCCACATGCTACTGAGGCCCCTGTTTGTTAAATGAATAAATTGTTGAATTGCCAGTATGTCTTGTTTCTTCAGACTTCAGTCATCCAATCCAATAAACGACACCAAGCAAGAGTCAGTAGCAGAATAAGCTTTTTGGCATTGGCAGAGAAGATTTGGCAAATTCTTCATGGGCGCAACCCACATACTCAACTCTGCTGCTCAACCCACAAATGCATTTTCCTTACAAATGTGGCACTATTTAAAGGGAAATAAACAGGCTGCCCAATGGTATGAGATTTATTGCCAAGATGCATTGTTACAACAAAAAAATAACACACAATTTCCTCACTTTTTGTGCTAAGTATAGTTGTTGTGTTTCTTTGCATGCTGGTGGAGAATTAGGCTTAGGCACAACCCTGCTGGCTATACTCAGCCAAAAATTGTTTGAAGTAAAAGAAGTTTGTTCCCTTAAAAGAACAACTTTTCTTAACATTTTTCATGTATTACTGTGTAAAAAGTAAAACCTGAATTTGAGAAGCAATCCATTTCAAGTCCAAGTGAATTAATTCATGAACATGTGTCAAACTAAAGATACCATTTTAATACCATTTTAATAATCAAGAAGATGCAATGCTTGCTTCTTGTGTTATCTGGGAAATTCACCACTGGCACAAGCTGATGACACAGTTTAATTTACATCACATCAGGCTAGACATTACACTTCTCTTTCAAGACTAGCAAATGTATGCACTGCACATGTATAAATTCAGAATGTGACAGGCACAATCTGCAATCGAGTGATCACAGACGATACACAGTCTGATGTTGCCTCTTACCTCTGATCCCAAAAATATCAAGAGGCTCACAGGTTAAAAAAAGAAAGATGCAGTCTGACATGCTCCTGTGCTTCATGTTCCCTTAAAAGAACATGAGGCTGCGCATAAAAAGACCAGAAACTCAAAAAAGTAATGTTCTCGATAACTGAAAGGGCGGACTAATTTATTTTATCATGCTCATTACCTTCAGTGCATTCTCACTACGTTCACTAAATTTAGCTACAGTAAATTAACACTTAGATAAACATGAGTGATGGTCATTGCTTGAGTTTAATAGAGTCAGATACTACCTGTCTGAAACAAAATATCCTCAGAGTGTTTTCTCTGAGAAGATTACAAGTGTAATTAAATTACTGTCTGATTTATTTGGCTTAAAACAATCCATCAGCTTTAGCCTCATTATTTAAAAACAGCCTCATTTTATTTATTTATTTATTTTTTTAATCTGGGCAAAACAACATCAATTTCACAAAAAATTTCACACCTACATCAAAAATGTACTGGGATACTCATAATACTTATTTATTAATATTATCATTTTTTAAAATTAATGTTTCAAATTTGGCAAGGGTTGGCAGAAGGTAAACTAAGAAAAACTTATTTATATCACGCCTTTCAAGATAAATAGTGCTTCATAACCAAAATGCTAAAAATAAAAGCAAGTTGAAAAAGATGAATTTTAAAAGAAACCACTGAGTCCACAGATCTCACACTCAGAAGGAGAGAGTTCCAGAGTCTAGGGGCCACTGTTGCAAAAGCTCTGTCCCCTTTAGTTCTCAGCCTTGTATGACGCACAGCAAACAGGCCCTGATCACATGACCCCAGGGTCCTGCTGGGGATGTATGGATATGAAAGTTCACTGATGTATGACAGTGCTTCTTTATGCAATGTTCCAAAAAAAACAGAATCTTAAAATGGACTCTGAAATTAATGGAGAGTCAGTGCAACAACATTAGCAACAGTGTGATATGTGAACATTTAGAAGACTTGATCAGGAGCCTCGCAAAAGCATTCTGAACAACCCCCAATCTCCAATTCAAAATGTGGCACAGCAGAACTCAACTTTCAATATTTCTTAATAGATAAAAACAAGAACGAACCAAAGATTTAACATGAGCGTCTAAAGTAAAAGCTGAATCAAAAGTCACCCAAAGGTTCCTGATAGTGGATTTAGCAAAAGTGGCAAGGGAACCTAGAGTTTCCATTGCTGTAGGCACAAATGTGCTTGGGGCACAAACAAGGACTTCTGTTTTCTCATTATTAAGTTAGAGAAAAACTTTCAATAGAGTCTAAGCACCTATGCAAGATTTGTAACTTAGAAACATCTTGGGACTTAAAAGAGATATATAGCTGAATGTCATCTGCATAGCAATGATAAAAAAGAAAAAGAACATCCTTAAAGGCACTCAAAATATGCTGAAGAGAGGCAGATATAACAGAAACAATGAAGGCACCAAAACAGAACCTTGTGGTACACCATAGCAAGAGAAGAGAAAGAGGATCTGTACTCATTCGAACATAGGAAGAGAACCACTCCAAAGCACACCCCAATGTGCTCACCCAGTATCTCAGCCTATCAAGCTTAATGTGGAATAGTGTCAAAGGTAAAGGACAGGCCCAGCATCAACAAAACAGAACATTCTCCCATCTCACTGTGCATCAAGATGTTGTTTGAGACTCTGAGAAGAGCTGTTTCAGTAGAATGGGCTCTATGGAAACCAGTTTGAAAATGACCAAGAATACCATATTTGTCTAAAACACCTATAAACTGCTCAGCCAAAACCTTTTCTAAAATCTTAGCAATAAAAGTTATTTTTGAAATTACCTGTATTTACCTGTAACTGTTAGAAGAGAAGGGTCAAGCTTGTGTTTTTTTGTTGTTGTTGTTGTTGTTTGTTTTGTTTTGTTTTGTTTTTTAATGTGGATGGATGATAGCAGTCTTAAAATAGACATGGACTTGACCAGACACCAGTGAAGCACTGATTATAGACAGCACACAGGGACCAACAGACTGAAAGACATTTCTGAACAAAGAAGCAGGTAAAAAGACAAGAGAGCAAGAACATGTTTTTATGAAGTCAACTAATTTGGCCAGATCAGTTAGAGAAACAGGTAAACATCTTTATAAAACAACTGTCCAGGCTGGGATGGGAACAGACAGCAAGCAGGAGGATGCTGAAGGTACAGTATTAGAAACTGTGAAAAACTGTGAAATCTCTTTAAATCCAAAATCCCCTTCAGTTTAAAAAAAGCTCACAGATGTGGGGAGATTAAATCAGTCCAAAACCCATCAGTGTCTGGCTGATTAGTCTGCAGGTCTCATCGCAAGTTATCACACACAGTCCATATAGCAAGGCAACCAGGGAGCTTCTAACACCCAGCAGTGCTTACTAACTCCTGAGTCATGCACACAGCATTTACAACAAATAGAGCAAAACAAGAAATTTCAGGTTCACATATTAACATGTCCCTGCCTAAACTGATGTGTGCAGTCTGTGTGCTGATGAATGCAGGGAAAGTAATGGTGTGAGGGGAAGCTTGCAAATGAAAGGAGATTCACTGACAGTGAAGAAAACTTATGACAGCTTGTATGTGACACGAGGACTTAACTTAATTTGACTTAAACAACAGACAGTATAAATCTGAGTAACTGAATGCTACTATACTAATAAAGTTGGGGAGAAAGAAAATCTGAAAAAAATGGACCTGTATAAGTTAAAGAAATTAGCACAGGCATTACACAATTTGGAAACTTTTCATGCAAATGCAATGTAACCATGCAATTTAGAATAATCACAGTTATTTTGTACTTTCTGCTTCTGCCAGTTGCTGGTGCACCGCACTGTAACCTAACTAAAAATGAACACACTATGTGACAATAAGAAAGAGGTTTTTATGTTAAGAAAGATAAAATATTACATTCTTCAAAATAAAGTTTACCCTCTTGCTCCTGTTAAATTTGATCTTTGAGCTAAACACCACGAGAGTACTCGTCATTGTGTAGATGTGTAGATGAAGTGTCATTAGAGAGAAAGCAACACTCATCAGAACCTCCTCCTGTAATGACTTTAAAATGGTCATTAAAGTGTAGCCCTATTTCTTGGTAATCTTTATGAATGATGCAATACATGCATTTTACATGCAATACATATTGGTTACTTATAAATCTGGTAGTGCTATCAAAGCTGGATCACTGGAGTAGATTTGCATGGCAGAAACATGTTCCTCATTCCCATACCAACATTACATTGTTTTATACATTTTGAAATCAGGAAAAAACACATTATTCTGAGCAGAAATGCATTTACAGAGTGAATGCAGTGTGGACCAAAGTGTCAGGAAAAGTTTAGTTAACAAAAAGGTTCAGACCAGTGATCGATCTGTCAATCTTCTTGGTGTTTCAGGTCCATCATCAGGCACTTCATTTGAACGGCAGTTTGCTAATGTTCACACATTAGAAAGCTCTCCTTGAGCAATATTGGAACTGCACTTATCATGTTAAGTTGCTTCTAATTCAAAGTGACCATTACCTGTTGCTCCTATTTCAGATTAAAAAACTCTGCATTGGGAATCACATTGAGACACTCATTGTGCGGCATTTTGTAGTTTCAAAGTGACTATATCATGTCAAAATATTTGCTTAATTGGTCCATGCAGTGTATTATTTTATATAAAAACTCTTTGGGTGTACACTGTGCATACATACATAGGTTTCCTCACATGAGATGTGTGAGTGTGCGTACATTTAGAAATTAAATCTATCTCATGGAGAAGGTGAAAAACAACAAAAAAGTACAACACTTGAAAATTATCCTATCAGCATAATTCTTAGAATCATGTATTATCATATTATCAGGTATTATGATACAATACAGTGAGTTCTGTCACAAGACTAGGATTTCTGAAGTTAATACAAAACCTTGAAAGCTACAACAGATATCCAGTACCATTTTTGATACTATGGGGGAAAATGCCATAACATTAAGGGCATACAATTTTTTATTTTTAAAAGATAAACATAGTGAGACTATAACCTGACAACAAGTTATATTTTTAAATGCATGACAACCTCTTGAGGTAGTGCACTTGGTCATACGCCTCTGGGATTGTCACTCATTCAAAAGGCAATTAGGTATATGTAAAAAACAAAACACTGTGAGCTTATGTACTTTTGTGCTTGCCAGCCAAATAACAAAATTTGATTCAACAGGACTGAATTGAAAGAGTCATAGGAAAAATTGAAAATTTTACAGTAGATTATTTAAGTCAATTTAACCAAAGTCATTTGTTCTTATAATTTCTTAACTTCTTTCTGACACCAGTGTCATGTCCTTTTTATTTTTGATACTCCTCCATTTTGGCATTTGTTAAAGGTATGTTTGGATTTTATCACTTCTGATGTAACATGTTTCATGCACATATTTAGAGTTTTTTGCAGGCATAGTTTCATAAATGAGAGACTTTAAAACCGTAGGAGAAAGCATTTACAATATCCATCCATCCATTTTCTTAACCGCCTATCAAATTCAGGGTCGTGGGGGAGCTGGAGTCTATCCCAGCTCTGCCATGAGGGGGAACCTCTGCCCTTATTGGGTGTGGGGCAGGGTACAACCAGAACAGGCTGCTGGTCTATAACAGGGTTAACACAGAGAGACAGAAGCTCAAATTCCCACCTACAGCCACTTTAGAATCACCAACTGACCTAATGTGCATATCTTTGGACTGTGGGAGGAAGCTGTAGTACCAGGAGAAAATCCATGGAGGCACAGGTAAAACATGCAAACTCCACACAAAGAGGCCCCAGCCAGCTGGCAGACTCACACCCTGGACCTTCTTGTTGTAGAGCAATAGTGCTAACCAAATGTAAACGTTAAATAATATTTTATAACATAAAATGTAAAATATCATTATAGGAACACTGAGGAAGGCCATAGAAGAATCCATTCATTTGTGTGCTGCAAGCCCAATATCTTCCTCTAGGAGGTGAAAGTTCACTTCCTGTATCTGTAAATCAACACCTTTTAC
This sequence comes from Paratilapia polleni, assembly GCA_015106735.1. Classification (NCBI taxonomy): domain Eukaryota; kingdom Metazoa; phylum Chordata; class Actinopteri; order Cichliformes; family Cichlidae; genus Paratilapia; species Paratilapia polleni. The sequence continues at coordinate 6,127 of VUQI01021411.1, forward strand.
CATCCCCCATTCCAGCCAGAGAAAACCACAGCTGGCCATTTTTCTCGCTCTCTTTCACCTCTTCGCTACTCTGAATTTAGAGGCAGAGGCCTGCTCTGACCTCCTGACCTCTCCCCTCCAAGCTCTCCTCCATGTGCTCTGCAAATAGACACACCAAACAATTTTCTCACATCCTGTAGAAGATTCCTGGTTAGCTGGTACCCACCACTACCCAAGTTAAAAGGTTCAAGTTAGCAACAGCAGCTAACTTCACCAGGAGTAACAACAGCAGAGCATGTTAGCACAGAGTGCTAACTCAGCTAACAAAGAGGACAAACGGAAGCCCGCTTTCCTGTGGGTCTGGACCTTAAAGAACAGCAGGTGAACTGGACCACAACACTTCCTTTCTCGGACCCGATCCATGGAGCCCTACTACAATCAGTGACTAAACCACGGACTGGTAAACAACCTGAGCATAACATACTGTAGCTTATCATAGCACATGGCTAAGAATATGGACACTTCACATAGCTCAGTGTAAATGTAATGATTTGTTTCATTCTGCTAATTGTGATCATTGTAATAGTTTGGTTTTTGGGTTTGACACCTCATGGTTCATGTTAGTTATGCTATACACACACAGAGAGTCTGGCATGCTAACTAATACCCTTCATTATTAACCTGGTACAATTATTATACAGATTCACACCTTTTATTTTGCTTAAACATCACTGCACATGGTGAGGAAATTCAAAGCTCCAGTCACACATGCTCTTTGTTCTCAGTAACCACATGTTCATCTACATGTAGCAGAGCAAAGAGACACACACTCCTGCGGCACATAGAATCTCTATCTTTCTCACACACATACACTCTTCTCTTCCTTATTTAAATACTGTTACTTAGATCTTTGTGTGATTTTGCTCATCATTTTCATAAATAAATTCTCTTTAATACCTATGCTTGTGTAATTATGTTGTACAGGAGTGAATGCTGCCAACCACTGCTATGGAGAACTCTCATATCCTTCACTCTCACTGACTATTGAGATGTAACTTTGATTGTAGTTACTAATTTAATCATTAATCAGTTTCAAATCAATAGTCTGGTGTATTTATGAGACTGATTAAACTAATAACGTCTAGATTTCCCATTGATTTTGATGATTTTAATTATTAACTGGAGTCCCCAAATTAATGGTTAATCATTTAAGATCATGTTAATTTTTTTTATTGATTTTGCTTCATATGAAGGTGGAGCCCCAATTATTAAGTTAATTCTTATTTACAAGGTTGATAAATACAATGGAAGCCCAACATTAATGTTGGTGCTGCTCTTATGGGGCACCAAAATAATGACAAGTCATAACCCCTACATCATGTTACATGGAAAAAAAAGAAAAGAAAAGAATAAAATAGGTAACGAAATGCATAACCCCAATTCCAAAGAAAGCTGTGTAAAATGTAAATAACAACAGAATATAATGATTTGCAAAACATAAACCCACATTTTATTTGCAATAGAACATAAAAAAGTCAAATATTTAAACTGAGAAAATGTACCATTTAAAGGAGAAAAAAAAGGTCATTTTGAATTTAATGGCAGCAACACATCTCAAAAAGATTGGGTCAGGGGCATGTTTTCCACTTTTTGGCCCAGAGAAGACGGCAACAACAGAAATGCTGAGAAATCAATTTAGTTATGATTGGACATTTACATATATCCATCATGTACAGAAATATCATGAAATATCAAACCCAGTACATTAACTTGTACTGGGTTTTCTGAAATCAACCTAGGGTGAAAAATATACACACACCCACACTGATTATTACTGCAGTTGTGCTAAAAGTTCCAAAGTTTCCTCTTAACTTTCTGTTAGTTATCATGATTGACTACAGCTGGTAGCTTCTCTGAGCCATCATAAAAGAAGTTTGTTTTAACCCTACCCGAAATATGTGGACTGTGCTTAAAAGCCGGTTCCTTCCCAGAACACCAAAAACATAAATAGAACTCTACCAATTCTGCCAAGAGTGATCAAATAGTCAGCCACAATTATGTTCGGAGATTGTGGATGACTATCAAAAGTGTTGTTGTTTTAAGGGATGGTTAATCAAACATTAGGTGTGCTCTTTCTATAATTTTGATTATTACACCCCAGAAGAAGAACAGTTCAAAGGAATCATTGAAAGACAAATATCATGCCCGCTATGATATTTATGATGTATTTAAACCTCTGACCACAACGAGGTACAAGCAGGCTGACTAAAAGGTATGACATGAAAAGCAATTAGGGTTTAACAACTATGTTATTGTAAAATAAGAAAATACTATTCCTAATAAAGTAAAGGCTTCTTTTATCTGTTGAATCTTTTATCTGTTTTATCTGTTGCTGAATAGCAGTTTTACAGAAATCAAAGCAGTGCTTAAAAAAACACCTTCATGTGGGGTATACATAGTATTGACAGGGTTTTCCCCAACTAAGACATCTTGCTGACAAGATGGCACAAAACCTTAACATTAGACAGTAGACAGCTTTCAAAGTGACTGCTACTTCTGAGATCCACTATTTAGAGAGAGGCCAACAATGGTGGCACTGTCAAAAACTGCCCTGTTGTTACACTCCACTGACAGTATACTCTTCTCAGTTGCACCTCATACCAAACCTGTTTGTGCTTAGTACCTGCTGTGGTGATACTTCGAGTTGCTTTGGAAATTGGGTCCTTCATGCTGTCTCTTCAGAACCCAACTCTATCAGTGTGATAAGGCAGAGTTGCTTATTAAAACATCATTCCAGTGTTTTCCTTTGTTTTCTTATTTGTTATGAGCCACACTAGTGACTTGGCTCTGTGGATGGCAATATTAGCCCAACACTTTGGTTCAGACTGAAATACTGTAACCCATTAACTATTAAAAGGACTGCCATGAAAACTGGAGCAAACATATATGCCCCAAACTGGATTCCCGCATTCACCCAGTTCATTGATGCTATACTTCCATCTAGCACTACCATGAGGCCTACATGTTTGATTTTCAGTTGAATGTCTTGATAACTGGATATCTAGACAACAGGACAGATTGCCATACCATTTTGTAAAATTCAATGTTCCCAGAGGATTAATTTTAATGATTTGATGATTTTTCTTTTTTTATTTTGACCACAAGGTTAATTTTTATGGTTTAAACTGAAATTATTTTCAGTTAAAATTATTTTGAATAATTTCATGTCCCCCTCTAGCATGATCTGGATCACCTGGCCAGTTAGTATTATGTCCAATGCCTGGGTTTATGCCCAAATACCCTACCTCTAAATAATGTTCCCATCAGCCTCAGCTGTTTTGGGGTATAGTATGATTAGCAATTTTTAGCATGCTAACACCATGAAAAATAGTAACAAACAGCATTGCTGTGAAACATCATCATGTTAGTATTTGGCATTGTAAGCATGTTAGCATAGTGACACTAGAAAAAACAGGACATCAAGCCAAATGCTAAGTACAGACTTATAGCGTTGCTAAAAATTAACAATATCACCAGTGTGATAACTGCTGGGACCAATTCTATTTACATTATACACATTTCCCTTAGGCAGTATTATTAAAAGGCGTAAAATACATTTTCATTGCTATGCATTGCTATGGACTTTTTTCATGCATTTACGCAATATCTCTAAAATTAGAAACATTCTGTCTCAGAGTGATGCTGAAAAAAACAGTTCATGCATTTATTACTTCTAGGCTGGACTATTGTAATTCATTATTATCAGGCTGTTCTAAAAGCTCCCTGAAAAGTCTTCAGTTAATCCAGAATGCTTCAGTGGGAGTACTGACAGAGACTAGAAAGAGAGACCATATTTCTCCCATATTAGCTTCTCTTCATTGGCTCCCTGTTAAATCCAGAATTGAATTTAAAATCCTTCTCCTCACATACAAGGTCTTGAATAATCAGGCCCCATCATATCTTAAAGACCTCATAGTACCATACTGTCCTACTAGAGCACTTCAATCTCAGACTGCAGGCTTACTTGTGGTTCCTAGGGTATTTAAAAGTAGAATGGGAGGCAGAGCCTTCAGCTTTCAGGCCCCTCTCCTATGGAACCAGCTCCCAGTTTGGATTCGGGAGGCAGACACCCTCTCTACTTTTAAGATTAGGCTTAAAACTTTCCTTTTTGATAGAGC
>VUQI01021415.1:9319-19395 GCA_015106735.1 Paratilapia polleni
TTTTTTTGTATCATTTTTTTTTTTTTTTTAAAATTCCTTTGTTTTTTTTTTTTTTTTTTTTTTTTTTAACAGTTTTGTTAACTGGAGTTTCATTTACTCAAGGATGATGCATATTTTTTTCTCAGAAAATGTTTAGAGTTCTGTCAGATAACACAGACTGATGGCTTTTACAGAGTGTGGACCAGTCATGCTTTCTGTCAGGCCATTGTGAGCCAGGAAAAATTTTGTAAAAGTACCAAAAATAACTAAATTATTATTACTCTACCTATTTCTTCTGCAGGTAACTGAGATCTTGGATTACTGGGGCCCTAATTCGGGCCCCCTGACGTGGCGGCTGACCCCGGCGGAGGTGCGTCAAGTTCTGGCGCTGCGCATTGACTTCAGAAGCGAGGACATTAAGAGGCTGCGACTGTAACACCAGAACCGGTGCGCCGGTGGCTTTGGTTGCCGTGCAGTGCCCACCATGTGATGGATTTTTTTTTCACTAAAGAACTCAGTCCATGAATCTGTGGAGCACGGACAAGCCGAGGATTTTTTTCTGTCTGAATCCAAAAAAAAATAATAAAAAATGCTAATGGCTCCTCAGTGGGGGGGGGGTTCAGACCTTCTGCTCCTCACCTGACTGATGTGAGTCTGTATCAGAGTTATAGCGGGGCTTTCGGGGGCAGGGATGGTGAAGAATTTGATATAAATTAACTGTAAAATATGAGCATATTCTTGTAAATGTTTAATTAAAAGTGTGGCTGTGTAATTATATCTCAGTGGGAGTTGAACCTGTAACTGGTTCTGAGAAACGAGGACACACTGGGACTGAGGAGCGGAGCTCTGCGGCTGTCGGTGAAACAGAGCAGTAATGAACATCGTACCCATTAAACTGACAGAAGCAGGTCAGACAGCTGATCCAGCCTAGTCATTCAATATATGAATAGCTCCTTGTCTGTGATGATGGAACACTTTTAACCTAATAAATTGAGAGCTGCTGTGCGATGCCTGATCCCCGCCATCCGCCACATTTCACCAAGTGCTGCCCTATTGCCATGCAGGACCTGCTCTAAATCTTTTATACTTATTTCTGACACTAAATACAAAGCTGTGTTCACCAGGCAATGGAGCATTAAAAGTGGTCCACTCTCATAATGTTCAGCCTAATTTCCTGGTCTAACCTTAATTCTCTGCACAGATTAAAGCAGGTCAGCATGTGTTTAAACTTTTTTTTCTTTTTGTTTTTTTTCTGAGGGAACAGCGCTGCGAACGCACAGCCCTGTTACCCTGTAATCAGACTCAGACCACAATCGCAGGGATAGTTAGGAAAAGTGTGGCTTTAATGTAAACACAACATTCGATTGGCTCAGCACAAACATTCCACATGAGAGCAACCAATAAACTACTGAACAGGATGAGGGTGCAGCACAAAAACATTCACAGTAAAAAAAAAAATCTGGTATAATCATAATATATATATACAGTACGGTGCTTTTTAAGGTGAAAATGGAGATAGGATATGAGGACTTGATATGTGATGGGTAAAGAGTATACAGGGGTGGGAAGATGAATTTCTGGGTGCACGGGTGAAAACGGAGAGCTGTACTTTTTCTCTGTGAAAAGAGAAAGATGACAGACGAGAGAGGCGGGGAAGGGAGTGGTGGGATTAATGGTTCCCTCCTCACTGATCAGGAGGGGGGGGGGCAAAAAAAAACAAAACCTGACTCCCCAGACAAAGGCTGCCTCACATGATATTGTTCTCCTCGTGCAGTCTTCTATTTCTACACAGATTCACATCGAAGGGTCACGCACCACACGGAGAACAAGATGTCATTGGAGGGCTGCTTTCTGCCCTCTGAACCAAAGACGGGAATCGGTGCACCCCAGTTTTTCATGACAGGAAATAAATAAGTGGCACAGGATTTCAGGAGGTAGGAGGAGGCATGTAGGGCATGAGGCTTAAATAAATAAATCATTCACTGATAATAAAATGTTATCTGTTGCTTAAATAATATAGTTGATATTATGAGCTATGATTTCTGATCCTATATCTGTCGTTCTCAGATGGTTGGCACCGATATGACTTTTTTTTTTTCTTTTTTTTTTGAGATATCATTGGCTGATCATTGGTATTTCCTCAGACTACAGGAGGCCAGTGGCGATGGGCAGCCACCCTGAACAGAAGGATCCTCTCTTCCAATTATGATTAAAGTAAAAGAGAAAACCGAGAGTGGAACAGACCTGCAGGCTACTCAGTCATGTGCGCGTCTGAAGGAAAGTTTAAATAGCCTCCTTCTTTTCCATCCATAACCCTCAGCCACGAGTGCAGCACCTCCCTGACATCACTGTCATCATCTCCACCTTCACACACACAGCAGCTCTTCAAACGGAGCACCAGAGGCTGTATTCAGTCCAGAGAGAAGAGCCTCGAGACTTGCACATAAAAACACCCACAAAGTCTTGGGGGACAATATTCCACGTTGTGCTTAAAAATGACGCAGCACGCTCCTCGCGTTACATTTCGGGCTCCAGCTGAATAAACCCCTGGTGCTGCCGCTTCTGACCCTCCCGGTTGTTGACACAGTCATCAACAAAACATGAAACATTCAGCTTAAGAACACATTTTTTTTTTTTTTTTAAAGACAAAACTGGGGTTTTATACTGAAATCAAAATAAGAGGAAGGGAACAAATCATGGCAATAATCCAGTGTGGTGTCTGACGGCAGCTCTTTGGGTCCGTTTGGACGTGTAGAATTACATATTTATGTGTTTAAGTATCATCAAAATTATCATTATTAACACCTCATACACTCCATGACAACCTTTGTGCTCGGCCAGGCCTCAGTATAAGCCACACCCTCTAAGGTTGTTTGCAATAATGATGTCAGTGACGGCATCAAACACTACCTGGATGTTTCCTGTGTCTGTGGCACAGGTCAGGTGACAGTAGATCTCCTTATTGGGAGAGCGGTTCTTACTCTCAAACTGAACCTGAATATATGCAGTAGCATCTTCGTAAGTATTAGCACCTGCAGACAAACGGAGAGAAAACGGTGATTAAAAACGCATGACTTTGCTCAGGAAGCAGCTCCGACCGATGCTGCAGGACTCACCTGTGTATTCTGGAAAACAGATCGTCAGCGGTGACTTCTTTATCTTCTCAGCGAACAGATCCTTCTTGTTGAGGAAAAGGATGATGGAGGTGTCGATGAAGAACTTGTTGTTGCAGATGGAGTCGAAGAGCATGAGCGATTCATGCATGCGGTTCTGCAGGAAGAATAAATAATGGGGTCAGACATACAGCGAGGAGAGGAGTGTAAGAAACATGTTTCAGTAAAATTATTTTGTACTACTTTTGTTACTTAGGCTCAGATTTGCGTAGTCACCACCCACAGGCCCACTCTGAGCCCGGAAAAACCCTGGTAAATCATAAATCTCAGTCTCAGTTTGCAGTTTTAATGACTGTTTAATCACGTCTGTTATGAAACAGAACAATCCTTTACAGGATCATTATTCCTGTTAACTCAGCCGAGGCACTTGGCAAATATGCATATATGGGGTTTTTCCATCGTAGAGGAATTTCTGGTACCTCTCAAAGAGGTTTCAGCCAAACCCAAAGGGTTTTGTATTTTTTAACCAGTTTTGTTCATCTGAGTCTGATTTATGCAGACTTAATGGGTTTTTTTTTTTTGTTCTTGAAATGGTTGGAAATAACAGGGAAATGCATGGATTTCTGCCAAATATGGTGACAAAAAGTTATTGCCCCGTACTGAGCCAGGAAAAAAACCCTGTATGTGTACAATTTATACACATACAGGGAAGAAGAAGAAGAAAGTAACAAAATAAAGATAAATAAATGAAAAAGGAAGTGGGTTTTTTTTTTTGTATATCTTTTTTATTCAAGTTTAAAGTCTGAGGATGGAAGGTGGTGGTGTGTAGATTGTACATCCTGCCTCTGAGACACATAGGATTATATTTAAAAAAAACTTTTTTGACATAAATATCTAATTATCTCGTGTGGTGAGAGAAACTCACCATGAAATCTTTGAGTTAATGGGGCCATTTCTATAGTTTTTTTTCCCCCTTTATTAGATAAGTGACAGTGGAGCTGCAGCAGAGGGATTCACACTCAGTGAACCCAGATGCACTTACAGTTGTTTCGTCTTCATGGAGGACCTGGTCGTACCCACTCAGAGCGACGCAAAAGATAATGGCCGTCACATCTTCAAAGCAGTGGATCCATTTCTTCCTCTCTGACCTCTGACCTCCCACGTCAAACAGCCTGGAAAAGGGGGGCAAGACGTCAATACAGATCTCGACTTGGAGAGAAGCGAAGGTCTCATGAGCTGCAGCGGCTTCCTACCTGAAGTGGAGGTTTTTAAAAGTGAAGTGGGTTTCGACGATACCAGTGGTCTTCACTCGGGTTCTCAGGATGTCCTGCTCTGTGGGCTGGTAGTCTGCCGCACCAATCCGGTCTAGACTGTCCAGGTAGCTGATGAAGGAAAATGGGGAAAAGACGGTGGATTAGAAGACTGGTGAGTTTTTTTCCCCTCACAGGGCTTCTTGTAGTGTTTTTGCTGGACTCACTATTTAGCCGAGTCATTAAGCTGGTATTCCCGGGCACGGTTGAAGCACTCCTGAGTCCCAGCATCGGCCCATAAACGCTTCATAGCGGTGAGCAGCTCCGCGGAGTACGGCTCTGTGTCCTCCATACGACTCACCACATCACAAACCAGCTTAGCATCGGCCTGCACAAACACATTTCATTAGATAAGGGAAGAGCAACTAAATTATATCTGTGTATTTATTATTCATCACCTGTCAGAATGGTATGTAGGGACGTTTTAAAGATTATAAATCAATATACACAATTGTTTCTCTAAACGGACTCTACAAAGCAATTAAAAAGTCAAATACAGTACTCCCAACTGAACCCAAACAGATACTGTGAACCACATGAGGCCAGTCTTGCATTTTAATCACTAAACTTCGAGCGTATGGGATTAAAATCTCAGTTTCCAAAGGCGAAGGTTTCAGTTGGAGGGTAAAGCTAAGACTAACTTTTCGATCCTTGTCTCCAAACTCGATGCCCAGTGAGTCCATGGCTCGAAGGATGGCTGCCAAGCTCTGGATGGTGTTGCTGTAGACCACAGGCTTATACTGCTTCACATCATCCCCAGAAAAGCCATCTTCGTGGATAATCCTGCATGAGGAGATATTAGAAAAAGTCACACTTGTCCATATGTTCCTGCAGACCTAAATATGTGTCTTTTCACAATAAAAGTTCTGCCTTTCTCTGTCTGTGTGAGGTGATTACTGTGTTATCATGCTCTCTCTCTTGCTCCTACCATCTCTGCCTTAAATCCATCTTTAAGTGTGTGCATAGTGTGTATAATGAGGCAGAAATTGATCACACACGCTCAGTCTGTGATCTGTAATTGGGCAGTAATGTGATATTTAAGCCATTTATAATTTATGATGGGAAATGGGGTGGAATCAGTCAGAGCACTAATCAATCACACAGTTAAACTTCTTCATAATCTGGGCAGCATTAAATCATCCATCAGGACATCCTCACCCTGACCGGATCGATAAAACATCAGCCATGTCCTCCTGAAAACTGACCTGCGATCCACGTTTAAACTTCTAAAGCGGCTTCTCATCACCTCGCTTGTCATCAGCGATTGATATTTGATGGGGAAAATAAATATGGGATGACGGTTTTAATATATTCATCTCATTAGTGCACATTATGAAAAGATGCTTCACAGCAGAGAGATCAGGATCACGGCCCGAATCTCCACTACCATCATAAAAATTAACAGTTGTGTGAAATAAAACATTAACCCTGAGGGAAACAGGAGCAGAGGTGCAATCCAAAGCTGCAACTAATGATCATATGGGCCGATTAATTAATTGTCCGTGAAAAATAGTCCAAAATTTAAATTTTCTGCAGCTCAAAGTGACGTCCAAAACCTGAAAATATTCACACTACAAGCACAGAAGAAAAAAAACTATTCAGTCATCAAAATCAGTTCCTGTTAGTCAACTAATTGGTCAAGCTCTAAAATAACTGTGACTTTCAAGTAATCCTAAAAGAAGAGGTGTCTGTGTGCGTTATGTGTGTGCAAAATGCTTATAATTACATATAAAGCCTGCATAATAATTACATTCAAGATCAATTGATTTGTAAATAACTATGTTATTATTTTTCAACTTAAAAGAGATACAGTGAAGTGTATTATTGTTACAAAAATTACTTAAATTATTGGGGCTTTAAAGCACTAGTTTCAGCTCTATATACAGTATGTGCTTCTAATGAAAACCTAAGTGACCAATGATAGAGTCTGACAATGGAAAAGTATAAAAGTAGACATGCCTGACATTTCTGCAGCTGCAACTGACTGGCATGGCAAGTACTACATCACCTATCGATGAAGCTGCTCCTTGTTAAATTCACTCAATCCATGTGGAAAATCTACTCCTACTAGTATATGTGTCTGTGCACCATCAGCTACTGCACTGTTCTTGTGGCCTCTCCTTTACAATGCAGGAAGTGTGAAACTGATTCACTGCCTTCATCCCAACCTGGGAGATGATGAGTTGACAAATCAAGGCAGGGCACACAACCTGAACACTCCAATACCTGAACTTTATGACTCATAGTAGTAAAACCCATCCATCTGCTGCTTGCTTAGGCTAAAGGAAGCCCTGAAAGTGTTTGTAAACACTATCTGGCCCAGTGTCTGGAGCTCATGGAAGAGCGGTGAGTTATGGGCAACAGGAGACCACAGGGAGGGTAATGAGGTGAAGGAAAGAGGAGGAAGCAGGGTATGGAGGGAGGGCGCAGTCAGTGCAGTGCAGGAAGGAGACACAGAGCTGCCCACAGAGATGCTTCACAGGACAGAATATACAGAACACCGTGGCTTTTCATGCTGAAACATCGAGAAACTTAACTAAGAGGTTTAGAGGAAACGACAACAGTGATTTAAAACATCAAAGAGTGATTTAGCTCAGACAGGGGAAGGTTTAGATGCTGTTTTAGAAGCCATATTTCTGCGTAAATCCGCTTTATGGGCAAAGTACTCCTGGCGATATCGGGCACTTAAAGCCATTAAGATTAAAAGCAGAGGTATTCACTAATGGACCTGTAGTCCTCACTGTAATTCACACACACACGCGCGCACACACACACACACAGAGAGAGAGAGAAACAACACCCACATATCCCCAGTCGCACACTCCCAGTAGTCAAGCAAAAGCCTCGTTAACTACATATCAGCACCCCGGCGGTGAACAGCGCCCTGGGACGCACCGGTGCGGCCTCCGCAGCCTCACTGTCGGTCTGCAGGAGGTGCTCGAGTCACCGGCACTCCTCCTGGGCTACGGCCTCTCGAAACATGGCGGCTCAACCTGCCTTAGCCCAGATAGGGGAGGCGCAATCTCGGGCCTTTCACTCTAGATGTGTCTAAGAGGGTCGAAATAAGGCAAAAACGGACACTTACTTCATCTGCTTGACGATGGTGCTTTTGCCAGACTCTCCGCCGCCTGTAAGGAAGGGAGGGCAAGAGTGAGAGCCGGCAGAGAAATCAGTACCACGGAGAGCACCTCCGCCCCATGCAGTCCCACCACAAGAAGTACACCGAGCCGAGGCGGCGCAGCCCCGCGGCCGGGGAGGCTCTGATCTTACCGAGCAGAAGCAGTTTGACGTCCTTGGCGGCGACCAGCCCGTCCTCTTTCAGGTTTTTCTCGATGGCCTTGCTCCGGTCCAGAGCGGCGCGCTCCTCGGCGCTCAGCGTACATCCCATGTTTCCAGGCGAATGAACAATCCCGTCGTCTCCCCGGTCCGCCCTGTCCCTCGCCGACTCTCAGTCACTGCGTTGTCTCACTCGCGCTCTCCTCCCGCGCGGTCTGCTACAGCATTAGGCCCGGATTGAGGGCGAAACAGAGCCGGGATCCCGAAACGGTCTTTTCTCCGTGACTGTGTGTGTCTCAGGCTCCGTCCCCTCTCTCAGAGGGGGTTGGGGGGTGGGGTCGTTGTGCTCGAGCCTGCGGGGTTGGGGTTGTTGTTAGGTGGGGAGGGGGGTCTCGAGCTCTCTCTCTCTCTCTCTCTCTCTCTCTCTCTCTACAGGGCGGTGCTGATGGTGATGGCAGCGAGAGCGAGCGATTTCATCGTATCTTTTCACGAAAGCAGGCAGGAGGGGCGCGAGAGGAAGAGGAGGGAAGGAGGGCAGGCTGCGCGAGACTCACCTAACGCAGACAATCTGGCTTACGTCAGAGCAGCCGAGCTCTAATCACGTCCGATGAAAGATTATTCAAATGAAAGAGCCGTTTAAATGGCAAACGTCGCCCCCATGTCTCGTGGCATTAGTGAAAATCGTGCAGCAGTGGAAAAATTAAAACGCCCTAACACGGTCACCGTCTATTCCCTGGGACCTGCATGACGTCTGATCGTGTCAACAACAAAAACAGGCCTAAAACACACCGAGGTGGTGGTGTAACCTGGTGGCTCTCCAGGTTTACATCTACTGCACAAAATACAGAGGGACAGTCAGGTTTACGAGCATAAAAATGTAAGGAAAAGTACTCAGACACTTAAATAAAAGTACTGCAGTGTGTTTTAAATAATGTCCTTTTAGTAATTAAGTGCAAATCCTCTGTAGTAATGCACTATAGCCTATTTATAGGCTCAGCACAGGCATGGTAAACAGTATCTGCTGTTGGATAAATGTAACTCAGCCACAATCAAAATATGAAATCACTTCACAATGTACTTGAGTACATGTTCACAGTTACATCCACCACTAGTAAAAACAACACTTTACATATACAAATATAACATTTCAAATAAAAAAGTCCTGCATTAAAAATCTGAACCCAACTAAAAGCGACAAGAAAGTAACAAAAACTGCCAAATAAATGAGGGAAAAGGTACAAAAAGCCCCTTTGAAAAAACAGGGAAGCAAAACCCTGTTTACAAAAAAGCTGTGCTGCTGTGTAAAAAGTAAAATAAAAGTGGAAAAACATACAGAATAAAATAAAGTAGCAATACTGTGCCGTGTTTTAAGAAAAAGTCCTGCATTATATGTATATTAGCAGTACTGTTCCCTATCAAAAAAATAAACATCGTCTGTAGAAGTGTTAGGCTATAAAACAATAGGCTGTAATCAAGTATAAAGTAGCTTAGCTGCAGGAGAAACACTCACCCACCACTGGTAAAAACAACAGTTCACCAAATACAAATATTACATTTCATAAAATCCCAACATTCATTCTTAATTCAGTAAAACTGACTTCAGGTTTTACATGAAAAAATGTAATTAAAACTGTTAAATCTATGTAGTTAAAAAAAAACTCCTCTGGAATACAAGGAAACAAGTCTATCTTTGCTTTTTGCTTCCTACACACACACACATATATATATACTTGGCACAAAAAGTAAGGAAATTTGTGTTTGGTCGATTATTTCTTTGTTGTAACAATGCTTCTTTGCAATAAATTTTACACCGTTGGAAAGCCTGTTTGTTTCCCTTTAAATGGTGCCACTTTTCTAAGGAAAATGCATTTGTGGGTTGAGCAGCAGAGTTGAGTATGTGGGTTGCGCCCCTGAAAAACTTGCCAAATCTTCTCTGCCAATGCCAAACAGCTTATTCTGCTACTGACTCTTGTTTGGTGTCGTTTATTGGATTGGATGATTGAAGTCTGAAGAAACAAGACATACTGGCAATTCAACAATTTATTAATTTAACAAACAGGGGCCTCAGTAGCATGTGGAAGAGCCATACACAGCCACAACAGCCTGGCACCTCCTCCTCATGCTGGTCACCAGCTTGGTCACACACTGCTGTGGGATGGCATCCCATTCTCCAACCAGCATTTGTCGCAAGTCAGCCAATGTGGTTGTGTTGGTGACTCTGGCACGAGCAGCACGCCCAAGCTGATCCCACAAGTGTTCAGTGGGGATGCGATGGGCCAAGGACTGCAGGCAGGCCATTCCATCCTATCCACTCCCAAATTCTGGAGGTAAGGTGTTTGGCATTGGCAGAGAAGATTTGGCATTTCTTCATGGATGCAACTCACATACTCAACTCTGC
>VUQI01021420.1:0-12211 GCA_015106735.1 Paratilapia polleni
TTTAGAACAACCTGATAATAATGAATTACAATAGTCCAGCCTAGAAGTAATAAATGCATGAACTAGTTTTTCAGCATCACTCTGAGACAGGATGCCTCTAATTTTAGAGATATTACGCAAATGCAAGAAAGCAGTCCTACATATTTGTTTAATGTGCGCGTTGAAAGACATATCCTGGTCAAAAATGACTCCAAGATTCCTCACAGTGTCCCTAGAGGCAAAAGTAATGCCATCCAGAGTAAGTATCTGGTTAGATGTCATATTTCTAAGATTACAGAGTTCAACGTTTGACCAAGTGGCAACAGGAATGGTTTGGCAAAAGGTCAGTTATCCTGAAGGCTTATGCCATGTATCAGCATTAGCAAGCATAAAAATTGAACAGCCCTGGTTGAAATAATTTTGACACTGTTACCTAAAAAATGCAGCAACAATAGCCTGTTCAGTTTTTTGCAGTAATGTATTTTACCCAAGCAGCAAACTCTGAGGCTGAAAAATAAAGACATCAAGCACCCATAACTGCAGTTCCTCAAATAGCCACTTGAGGTTGGCTATGAAAATATGTAAAATCTCATAATGCTCAACTTCACAGCCTGGTACAATAAATTGTTTGATCTCTGTAGCTAATTTCCCCCTTTGTGACAACTGGACTGACAGCGATTTCTTTTCTCTCTCTCTCTCTTTTTTTAATAACTCACCATTATACTGTATTAAGGCTTAAAGTTTTGCATTCTAACAGGCATGGCTGCTTTACTGAGAGGTGGGTGCTGACTAGGTTACTAGCTGCTGAGTGTTATGTCAGCAAATTCGAGTCACTAAACTGGACCTCTGTCGGGTGTGGGGATGTGTGGTGTTTGTGCCTTTTGGAGCATTTGTAATGCAGTTACCTGAAAAATAATATGGTTTGCTGTGGTTAATGTGCCAAGAGCCTGTCCAAGAAGTCTGCTATTGATGAGGGAAAATGTACTATTTTGCATGTTAGTTAGCAGTAATTAGCAGGTAACTGTGTCTGTGCAATGTATCCATACAGTCTCTGCATACACCCTACTAACTAAGCTTCCTAGCATTAGCAGATTTTCGCACTCCACCCTCTTGTTCAAACAGTGTCACCTCTGGCTCCAAAAATGAGCTTTCAATGGCTATAATGCTAAAATTTATGCTTGAAATGAGTTTACAGTGTAATGGGTGGTGTTCTTGTTTCATTTATATAGTGTATAAGTTACCCTGCATCAGCTAGCACTCAGGAGCTATAGAATATCACTGCTGTGCAAGAGAAATTTCCACTCCTCTATGTGCACTTCACTATACTCTATGCAGGGGATGCATGTTCATTTAGATTAACACTTAAGAGATAATTTAATTATTGCTCTCAGGCATTTTCTGTCATGTCATATTCTTTCATCGTTCTTCTTGAAATGCTGACATGAATTTGGCCCTGAAAGAGCCTCTAAAATGTTAGTGATCCACTGTTCTGTTGCAAAGATGGAGGTGCATGGCTTGAGGGGACAAACCATTTCCCTGCCAGCAGAAAGACTCTCCAGAACAACCTCTTCACAGCCCAGCAGGCCTTGCACTGTCACTGAGTCCTACGATTGAATTGAATGGTCCACAGATTACTCAATTATTTCTATATACCAGCCTTCCATGGCAGACTAAAGGCCTATTATTGGAGGGACTGAGACCATAGGAACTTATTACATGTGTGACCTTTTAAAGCCTTTCACCATGATGGATCTCAGGTGAGAATTTACTGGAATCAATTTTTATCTGAAAGCTCGATGCTTGCTCACCACCCCAGCCCTGTGTGAAACATTCACTTTATAAAAAAACAAAAAGAGGCAAAGGGAGAGACGGGCTCTTCACTACTGGAAATGGGCAACAATTTAAAGCACCCCAAATGCTTGTGTGTCCTTTCCTCCCAAATTAAAGAGACTTTGAAATAGGGGGCTGGAGGAAGTGCCGGAGTATTGTGCTTAATCAAGGTAGAAATACAAAGACAGAGCCAGTTCCCCAAAGGTTCACATCAAAAGGTGCATCCCACTTTGTGAGCTATTTAATCAGTTAAAACACAGATGGCAGGCTGCCGCAATTAATTAATCATATATGAGGCATCCTGTACCTGCTAGCAGAAAGTATGTCAGTGCTACAGAGATCTCATTTGGATTTCATTGTAACTATGTGCCACCAGAATAACTGCCGTTAATGAATAGGACTAGTTTTGGAATTTATTCTGGATATAATGTACAAAACCTGAGCTTTTACTACTGTCATTGTAGCAGGGTAAAGGTCAGTTGTTATTATTGAGAAAATATCTTAGGAAACCAAGTCTTTGTTGCTTGTGAAGCTGCTTTTATGTTTGAGAAAGAATGGTAGGTAAATAACTATTTATTCTAGCTAAATTCATGAAAATGGCAACAAGCGTGGGTGAGATTGATGCAAATTTGCTGCAGGTGTGAACCTGATCTTTCTTGTTTCTCTCACTTTCCCAAAAAACTGAGCAAAAAAAAAAAAAAAAAAAGCAAGAAGGGACAGAAGCCTACACACTACTGCAGGGATACACATGGAGATGCAACAGATCAGATTATGAAGAGGCTGGTGATTTCTGCTGTACAGTGACACAGCACAGAGGAGAGAGAAAGAAAGTCAGACAACCCTCATACTTTATTGAAATCATGACTGTGTTGTATATTTTTCACTGCACCATGTAACCAAAAACATATCAAAAACTGATCACACTTCTGAAGAATTTCTAAACAAATTGACCTCAATAACAAAAAGGAACAGTCTCAACCTCCTGTGAAACTGTTGCTTTTATAGCTATTGCTGCATGAGGAGAACACTGGGTTAAGCAGCTTAAAAAGTAGACATATGTTGGTATATTTGGTTTTAGGCAATATACTGTATATCTGAGATGAGTGGGAATTCACAATCCAGTTTACTGTCACTCAGTTATGCTGTAGCTTGTCCAGAGTTTCATTAAAAAGTACAAATATGTGTTTGCTGGTGGGTTAAACAGTAACAGAACTGTAACAGATAATGGTTATTAAAAGAACAATATGGAGGCAGACAGCCTGTAGAACAGGAAATTATGATCACTTGTACTAAATGTAAGAACCACACCAATAAAATCTTTGCAATAAAAGCTTTAATTTGACTAAAAAGTTCAAGGCCTGGTATGTATCCCTGCAGAATTTTTGATTATAATGGAATCTGTCAAATTGTAAAGTTGCCTAACGTCACTGCACATTTCATTCAAAATGTGTTTAATATGCAAGATCTTGGAAACAGAAATACATTTAATGCTTTAAGGTCATGGTACAATATTTAGCTGCCCGATACATTATAGAGGATATCATACATGGTTTGATACTGTAGACTGGTTTACAAGAATTAAAATGACAGCCCTGAAGTAACCTCACAAAGTTTAGAAAACGTAGTCTTTTTGTTTTGCGTATATCTTGTTCAAATATTGGGTTTTATGAGCTTAAAGATTTAGAGAGTTTTGGATTGTGAGCATTTCCCAAATGATCTCTTAAAGGTCTCACACGTCCCTCATCCATGTCTACGTAGGATCCGTACAGGCACAGTATTGATTGTAGGTTGCCCACATTTTGGATGCACTCAGTTCCCAGCAGGCAGTCATTTTGCGTTTAAAACAGAAGAAAATGGGATAAAATAAAAGTCTGTTCACATGCAATTGGCACAGATGACTGAAAAATGTGTCTGAAATGCTTTCTGCTTAGAGACACTGTAAGAGACTTTGAATGAGCTGCTAAAAAGTCACTCATAAGATGTTTTGTTGCTCATAACAGTTGTTCTGATTTAGTATTTTATGATTAAAATGGTGCTGTTGGGGGAAACATGCAATAATCCTTTGAAGTTGAACATTATTTAGTGCCAGTTTGGTGAGGACTGAAAAACACTGCACGTATTATAGATTTCTGTTAGGAGTTGGTTGAATTTTGGAGTGTTTTCCGTCGTAGCATGTAGTTAAATAAATTCAAAAAGCCAAATATGATGAAGTGAAAACTGAAAGGACTCTGAGGGCTGACAACAAAGATTTAAAAAAACCACTGGGGTGAGGGCAGCCTTATGTAAGCCCGTGTTAGTATTAAGTTAACTTTGGCTGTGTCAGTGTACTGCATTGTACATAATAATGAAACCATGAAAAGGACCACTGAGCATGTGGTTTGTACATTTGTGAAGTAGTGTTATATCACAGAACTGATACATTCAATGCTTAAACACAGTACAAACTACTCCCTATGTTTCTATTTGCTCTCTTTGTCACTCACTATACAAATACACACCACAACGTAGTGATCTCACAGCTTTTGACATTTCATACATGAAGTGTTTCCATCCAATCCCAAGTGTCTATCCTTGGGGGGTGTAAAGAGACGGCATCAAATCAGAAATAATAAAAATAATATACTGTATACGTCTTCTCTGGATCATCCATACTCAACAAGGTGATGCACGCTCTCGCTATTCTTTATGGGAGAAGAAAATTGCACATGTAATAAAATCCAATTTATATTTTAGAACTACAATAAACACAAAACAAGCAGTAAATAAGCTTTTCAAAAAGCTGATTACCAAAGCAATTTATTGCCAAGTCCAGGACTGTGTTAAAGGGAAGCAGCGTTGGAAAGTGGAGGGGCCCACATTCCAAATCTTCTCTCCCTCAAGCTCTTTGCTTGCCATGTTATTAGCTGGGCTGCTTGGTGAGGAGCCAATCTGATCAACTTATTTTACTATACAATGCCCCAGCTCCCGCTGAAAGCCGTTAAAAAAAACGCCTGTGATTGAGGTCATCCTTGCATCCATCACAGTGGTAAACACTATGTCTATTACTGAGGCCATTTCCAGTCTAAGAGTTAGCTTTTCTACAACAAAGGGGACAGAGCTTACAGCAATAACTGTAACGACATGTTAATGTTTTCAAAGAGCAGATCAATCAGTAAAGTGTTTAGTCATGATCTGGACCACATGCTCCTGAGCTCTGGTTGTTAGGATTTAGATTTTACTAAAGCAGATCAGTATAGTATACAGTACAATTGAAGGTTTGCAGTCTGTCTTCACTTGCAGAGAAATGTAGTGTAAGGATGCAGGGTTCCTGTTATTAAACACATGTAAGGCATGTTATGAAACTGTCTACTCAAATGACTGTTTTACTCTTCCCATGTAGTTACACATTATGTTCTGAAACACTGATAAAACATAGTAATAATATGAAAAATGCTTTAGGGATTTTGTCTGCTGCATTGTATTGTAGATATCTGAAATTAGCTCTGACTTTAGGTAGGGATGATTGAGGAATGAGCAAAAAAGTAAAAAGTCTGCATAATATTTTTGAATATAAATTGAGGCTGTGATGGCAGGAGAAAATGCTATGTGGGGATTATTCACAGTTATATAATGTTAGGAAGAAAACCAGGCGCTTCTCATTTTGGTCACTTATCCCTCATTGTAAAGGTCTGTATATTTCATTGCTGGTGCAGCAGCTTAGGGGATACATTTCAAAGCAGCAAATAAAAATTGGCTAAACTTCCAAAATTAGCACTTCAAAGTCAAACATGATTTGCAGCGAGGGAAGGGGTGGAAGCAGTGTGACTGTGAAAGTGTGTTTGTAAAAGCTAACTCAGTGTGTGTGTGTGTGTGTGTGTGTGTGTGTGTGTGTGCGTGTGTGGCAGAGCTGATGTGCAGAGTTCAACATTAGGCCTTAGAACCAATTTCTAGGCAAATTGGTTTCATTTAAGAATGAGATCAGAGTAAGCAAACCTCTTTCAGGGCAAGTTCATGCATCTGTAGCCATTTATTTCAGTTTTATATGCATTGCTTGGCACAGGCTGTTTGTAGGTAGAATATGCATAATCTTAGCCATGGGCACCATGCTATAGTTAACATGTTCACATTTACCTGTTATTACCATGAATTTAAATAGTTTCTCCCATTTTATTGCATTCTGTCACAAAGAGCTTCAGCAGTAATTTAGTATTTTGTTTTCTATATTCCTTCCAGCACTGTTGTGGAATCAGTGCTAATCAAAGCCACATGTAACTAATTGCCCTCTTCAGTCTCTTGCATATAGCACAAGCAGGCCCATTAAGCAGCAATGGAACATATGCTGAAATTTTTGAGTGGCTTTGAAAATCTGTTTATTTGCAAGGGGAATAACAGTCACTTGACCACAGTTAGCATCTCTGTACATATTGTGGTTTTACATGAAAAGTAAGTATACCCCATAGAAACTGTTAGTTTTTTTGACATATACATATTTGGACAAGAACAGATTTAATCAATTTAGAAGTGCATACAGATAAAGGTGATGTACTGAAACATAAAATTTACATTTTTCTGTCTTTTTCATAATTTGAATTAATAACAAGACATCAGTCACAGGGAAAACTATGTACATCTCTACATTTATCACATCTTCAAATAAATCATATTAGATCAAGGGGTTCCAAATTAGGTACCAATAATTAGTACCCACTTAGGTCCTAGTCACACAGGCCTAGAGACTAGTTAGTGACCCTCTGGGAACCACTGTTCGCTAGGGAGAAATGTGTATTTCTTGGTTTCAACCAGTTGGCAAGTGGTTGCTGGAGGTTGTTGCCAGTCACTAGGTGACATTGGTCACAAAAATGTATACGGTGCTGCACCGAAAACCTCCTTGCAATTGCATTGGTTGCTAGCAGTTTGCCAAAGTGGCTCGTAGTTTGTATGGAAGACCCGACTTGCGACTTGCAAACACTCACAACTACTCGCCAAGCGGTAGTGAAACTGTGAAAAGTGTGATGCAAAATGGAAGTGAGACAGTTCACCTTCAAAGTACGAGTTGTGCCTTTTAAAAAGTGCTGATCAAATTAAAGGCAACTTCTGCAAACAAAGCAATCGTCGCAAGAAGGTATTTGGTGCGGCCCCCTCAACCTCCGGTAACCACTCGCCAACCGGACAATGCATATTTTTCCATAGAGTCTGAAGGTTGCCAGGGGGTCACTGACCCATCTCTAGGCCTCTGTACCTGAGACCCAAGTCAGTGACAGGTGGAACCCCTCTTATTTGAAATTCTGACATCTAGGATATTGTGCTCTCTGTAATATTGAAGTATGTAGTGTCATCAAGCTAAGCCACTCCTTCAGGGGAAAAAAAAAGGCTGTGGATGCCCCTGAGTCTGGCAAGATCTCCAACTTATTGAAATAAGTCCCACCTGCCCCCACACTGTCCAGAATAATTAAAAATGATGAAATTGTTATGCATGGTTTTTTTTAATACTCTGTGAGCCATCGTGGAAAATAAATGTGAAAACATGTGATGGACACTGACGTTTTTCCCCACGTTCTTATTAGGTAAGCAAAAAACAAAACAAAACAAAAAAGCACGTCTGCCTTGTCCATCTTGTCAGCATATGAACTAGTGTATGTTCTTAATGGACAGATTCTAAGGTTGTGATTCATGTCCAGTGCTGCTGTTGAGTGGCAGCGCAGTAAGTAGTGCATCCGTGACTGTTACTGCTTTTTAAAGCATAACACTGATCTTTCCCTAAACAGTGTATTAAACTAGAAAAGTTTGGTCCTGAATGTTACAAAATTTATAACACTATATAGTTATATAGCTGAATCATAACAATAAAAACCTCCTTCTCTAATTAGCTATCCTGTTGGGGTCGTTACATTATTGTTATACTACAACGCCTTTTGTGTTATGAGTGTGATCCTTTGACCAGTAAAGAAGACCTATTTCAGACCTCCAAACTTTCTGTCCCACTAAGAAAGGAGTGTTTTGTTAGATGGAAATGAACAGAACTGTTCAGATAATAATTATAATTTCCCATATGGCAATAATGAGGTTGATTCCTCGCCAAGAGTTGGGCAACACACCAATTTATATAATACACTGGCAAGAGGTTACTTTTAATATACCTGAAATAATCAAAATGCATAGCCCATTATCAGTTCCTTCTAGAAAACTCTCAACCATAAAATTAAATTCAGTGTAATTAGAATTATTGCTGATGGATCCAAAATAAAACACAGAGTTACTAGTTTCACTTAGATTTTTTGGCAGCCTTTCCACTTATCTGCTCTCCTTGTGGTTTTTCTATTCTATGTGCACCCTTTATGACCATGCTCTGCTGACAGCTGTCCCTATGTCAATATGAATGCCTGTCAAGAGAGATTATACATCACATGAGTCGAGGCAGATAATGAGCAAGAGGGAAGGGCACTTTTTAACACCCCCTCGTGTGCAACATATGACACCAGCCAAGCTAATTAAGCAGATGCCATAATGCAGTAATCAGGAACACAGAGGAGGCTGGAGAATTCACAAAGTTGAGTCATAACAGAGCAACATTTGGTGCTTAAGAACTTCTCCACCAACACAAGCAGATGGGAATGCCAAGCTGCAGTGCATGTGTATTTAGGTGTGTGACTATGCCTGTTTGTGCATCGTGTTTTGCAATTATTGATGTGTATGTTTCTTAATAGTATCTGTGTGCATGCGTTTTTTATTACATGGTTATTGAAATGTGCGTTGTAATAGTTAGATAGGCAGCCTGCATGGATCTGTGTAAGTGTATGCACAACAGCACACACATATCTGAAACTGTATGTTCATATTAACTTGCAGTTGGGGGACAGTGTTACCTGGTGAGGTTTTCCCTCATTATTTTTCAGGAAAATGAGCAATCAGCCACATTGCAAAGAGCCTGATTGTTTCCCCCTGTAAATCAATCCAAGAATTGCAATTAAAATGTTCTCTTATGTGGTATAATTGATGTCTACCTAATCCTTTATTTGCACACCTGCCGGTGAGTCTGAATTTTTAATGAATTTCTAATTAATGCTCTTTGCACACTTGATTTATGTGTTAGGAAATTATAATGATGTTCTGTGTCCTGCTGGTAGGAGAGTTCTGTACAGATTGTCAAGCCTTGGTTGAAATCTGAAGTTTGTTGCATACTGTGTTGAATAAGAGTTAACACAGACATGGAGATGGGACATGTTAACCCTGAGAGCATTCATTCATACATAATCTGAGCCACATTTAACAAGTTATACATTGTGGCCTGTTTCTTTGGAATTGTATGGCTCTTATGTCAAACTTACATTACTGTAAATGCAACTCGATGAGCGACTTGTGTTTTTATCTAAAACTCAAGCAGTCAGGAGTTCATCTTTGTGGTTTGTGTTGCACATACTGGGTGTTGGTGACAGAAATTCTCCCGCTAAATCAAAGGCAGCCAAAGCCTTTTTAATTTTCAGGGTCTGACATGCCACATCTGAGGTCTGGTAATGTGAGTGAAATTAAGGCTAACAATCCCTGTCCAGACTGATGTACAACAATACTTCTCACTGACCTTGAATGAAAATGAAATGGATGATTAGGCATGAATTTTTAAAAACTGTTTCACATCCTGTAAAAACATGGCTGTGTCAGTTTAGCAAAGACTAAGATAACATAAATACTGAGATTTTTTTCAAATTTGTAATTATAGTGTAGTATAGTAATTACTTCTACTAACTATGTAGTAATAATAGGAAATTATAACTATGTAACTGGACTTTAAGCCTTAATATATTAAAAAAGAATCCATGGTAATTGATGTGGTATCCTATTAATACACATAGCTTTTTATTATCCTTTGCAGTTAATATACGCTTACCCTTTCTTTTTTTATTTAAAGATTAATGTATACAGCTACTTGTAATAAGCAAAGTCACTGAAGTGGATTGTCACATGATGGAGTAGCTGAAAATATGACAGCTCTATCAGACTTGTTATATCAGATATAACCTCATCAGATAAACAGACAGTGCCACACATCTCCATTAACAGTCTTCTGGGAAAAGTACCCTTTAATACAGCTCTGCACTTCTGTAGCTGATGAGTTTGAATGAGCTCAAACTCAATGAGCATTTATTTTCTCTCTAATTTATTTGCTGTTGCATTTCATTTCCAGGCCAATTCACCCTCATAATCAGATGGCAATTAGTGAAGCATGAATCACACAGAGCAGCTCAGCTTATCTCAGCCCGTTTCATGACACCTGCACGTTCACAACAACACGGTTTGGAGAAGCATTCTTTTATTCCAAATAAAATCTTATTTAGTTCATTTTAAACAGCATTTCTAATTCCATCAGAACTCTGCAAAATGTAATAAAACTTGTTTTGTTGAATCATTTTTTAAAGAGGACTTCAAATATATTTTTCGCCTGCAGGGCTCTTTATAGCATTGCAGTTTTCTGATACATGATTACATATCAACACGTGGGCCAACCCCTTCCAACAACTTTGGTTTTGGTCAGAGAAAAAACTCACTATGAACATTTAAGAATCTTTAATTCACACTAGTAATAAAATTGCATTACATTTCATAAAATAAATGTTCCAGTTTATATATACAGAGAAAACAGACTGTACATACCCTCCAGTGAACCATTTCTTAAAGAAAAAGAAAACAAACTTGAAACAAATTTCACAAAACATACAAGCAATACAGTGCTCAGCTAAGCAGGCACAACTGTACATCAAAATTTGTAACTGCTCAGTGTTGGGGTGTGGGAGGGGCAAAAAGTTTAACATTTACAACAGAGTCCTTAGGGACTGATAAAGGGGTCTTAAAAAGTATTGCAGGCAAGCAGACAGACGCTTGTCTTTTTCCAAGTGCAGCAGAACATCCATCTTGTGTGTAACGTGTGGAGCCGCTTGTTGCTGCCGTAAGGTTCCAACTATTGGACCTGTGTCTCAAAGCTCCCATTCAGCTGACCTTCCTCATAGTCCATTTGACACAAAATCATGTTGTTTTTAAGGAAAAACTTGTCCCCGACGCAAAACCTGTTGGCAGACAAAAACAAAAGGCAGAAGTGTTGTTATAAACAAAAAGATGATTAATGTTGGCGTCATGGCAAAGTGGCGCGTGTTTGTTGACTGGTTGACTCTGTTCTGCTCTGGCAGTGAAAATGTTGCATTTAAGATCAGCAGGTACCGACGATTCTGTTTGATTGCACACATTTGGCTCGAGACATCTTACCTCATGCACCGAGACTGTGGCTTGCCAGATTCAAAGTCTGTTTTGATGGCCATCGTAAATGTGTGGCTTCAAATAAAAGTAGATTAAAACCCTGAACAATTTCGAATCAAACAGACACGGGCACTGGCACCCAGTGAAAAGCAGGTCAGCTCTCCTTGGCCTGGCAAAACGGCAGTGGCGCCGCAAGAGTTTCCAAGGAAACTCTGCCACAGGGTTAGCTTTTCACACACCAGTTTAGTTCCAGTGCTCGAAAACAGTTTTCCTCTAAAGTCTCACAGTCAGTTGGAGAGGGAAATAACACATAGCAGCCTGCCCTACTGATGTTCTTCTCTATGCTGCTGTTTGTTTGTGTGACACAGTGGACACAGCTCCATAATGTGACTGAAGGGGAGTGAAGATAAGAATACAGCTGAAAATAGCTTGGCTTTAGTAATGTGCCAGGCTGGTAACACAGTAAATAAAGCTGGTAACGGTC
Organism: Paratilapia polleni; assembly: GCA_015106735.1. Classification (NCBI taxonomy): domain Eukaryota; kingdom Metazoa; phylum Chordata; class Actinopteri; order Cichliformes; family Cichlidae; genus Paratilapia; species Paratilapia polleni. Next base: position 11,516 of record VUQI01021420.1, read on the forward strand.
ACAGCCATGGCAATACTGTGCCAGATGAGACCTGGCTTTGTGTCTGCCAGCTGAGCAGAGAGACTGCAGTCATAATTCCCTTACAGCAGGTGTTCACTATGGTAACTGAATCTGGTCTGCAGAAGGTTAATGGGCTTGTGCTGTGTGGAGGAACAGGGTCACAGCACCCCTGACAAGCATGCAAAGGACGTTCTGCTTTCAGAGTGGTGCCATTACTGACAGTATATTAATGGGAAAAAGCAATATTTGGCTATGTCATATTCTGTGTACATCATACCATACAGTAGGCCTTGTGCTTGCTCCAATTCCATAATAGTTCCTATCCCTTAGGAAAACACTCATTTCACACCTGTGTCTATTCTCTTTTATGCAACAGCACACTTCTGAAAGACGTCATTTTTGTGGCTCCTTTATGTCCTCGGACAAATAAGAACAAGAGCTAAATTTACATCCCACTGGCTTAAAAGATTTACAGATCTCACCACAAACAAGGACAAACTGCTGGCAGCATGACATAATAGAAAATAATTAGCAGGGCATTACAAATGCAATGCAACCTTGATTCGTGCAACACAAGACAACCACTATTTATTGCCACCCTCCCCAAATTACAAATTGTGGTCTGCAATAATGTAATAAAATATAAAATTTTATTTCCAGAGAGTTTTTTTTTTTTTTTTTTTAAAATTTTCCAAT
>VUQI01021421.1:1545-11954 GCA_015106735.1 Paratilapia polleni
GCAATATGTGGAAGAAAAAAAAAAAAAAAAAAAAAAACAAAGAAAAAACAAAAAAAAAAAAAAAAAAAAAAAAGATCAGGTTAGAGATGCAGAATAATCAGTGAGAAGATTCCACAGGTAAGATGTGTCCATCTCTTGTAGTGCAGGTTAATGGAAAAGTTGGACCCGACATCACAAAGTTAGCCCTTTACAGTTCTGCCTTCTGGTCTGGGCTTATTCATTTAGCCATCGGATCACTGTGCTGCCACTGTGGTTACACTGTTATCACGAAAACAAGGGTTTTCTTAGATATGCCTTTTCCTACCAACCCTGAAGTGAGCTGGTTTTTCATTTCTAAATGTGGTGTATGCACAATACGAGGCCAAAATGTCCCACGCAAAGGTTGGATTTTATAAACCCAAACTGGACTGGAGAATGTGCCCCCCTGTACCAAAAGTCTGACCCATATGTACACACATTTTGGAGACACAGGAAACTGGTGATGCAGACAGTGAGGTTGTGAACTGAAGTGTGAATTGAAATGTAATGCAACAAATCGCTATACATGATACCTTGACTCACAGACTTAATTCAATTCATAGAACATGCTAATACATTTGCGTCCATAAGTACAGTGAAACTTTTTTTTTTGTAATTTTGCTTCTATACGCCACCACAGTGGTGTATCAAAACAATCAAGATGTGATTGAAGTGCAGACTTTCAGCTTTAATTTAACTTTAATTGCATTAGCTGGTTATAAATTACATTTTCAGAGGCTCAAAGGTATCTGAACAAACATCATTTTTATTTATTTTTATTTTTATTTTAATACTTGGATGAAAATCCTTTGCAGTCACTGACTACCTGAAGTCTAGAACCCATGGACATTACAAAATGCTGCCTTTCCTCCCGGATGCTCTGCCAGGCCTTTACTGCAGCCGCCTTCAGTTGTGGAATACATCAAAAAGCAGAAAGATAATCACTTGGTTGAAGCATTTTTGACTTTAAAAAGTGATAAGTGGACTGAGGATGGAAGACAAATGTAAAACTTTATTACACTTTATTACTGTTCCTTTAATAAAGGAATTATTAAAGGAACAATTGCAATATGACCAGAAGTCCACCTCCTGAAATTCAGATAAATTATCTCCAAGTTATGTACACGACAAATGTTATTCCCACTGACAAAAACATTACCCTCCATTGAAACTTTAATAGTCTACTTGTCACAGTCCATCTCACCATACTGTGTTTCACTGACAGTCCAACTACTACTGGCCCAACAAACTGTGGCTTTTTAAAAGAGGTACCTTAAAAGGAGCTTTGATAATTTTAATCTCCATGGATAATTTGGGCAAGGAGCAAGTTTGTTTTTATCGTCAGCTTTTTAAGCTTGTGCTGATCATTTTCATAAAGAAGTGCTGAAAATGAATCAATACAACCTCATTTGCCAGATGGACAAAGCATGTACATTATAAACAATTTGATCTTTGCCATATATTTTACCAAAGTAACTAACAGAAGTAAATTGTGAGCATGGTGTTTGTGGCAGTATAGTCTAAGATTTACTGAAATAGCAGTACCAGAGAAAAGCAGCATGAAATTGCTGTACATGTACAGAAAGGTATATAGCAGTACAGGTTCTGTGTACAGCAGATCCATGCATTCATCCATTTTTTTATGGGTCTCCAGCCCTTCCAGGGGGACACCAGGGAGTTCCTGAGCCATCTGAGAGCTATTATGAGAGCCAGTATGTCCTGGGTCTGTTGGACATACCCGAAACACCTCACCTAGGAGGCGTCCAGAAGGCATCCTAATCAGATGCCTGAACCACCTTAACTGGCTCCTTTTGATGTGGAGGAGCAGTGGCTCTACTCTTAATCCCTACCGAAAGACTGAGCTCCTCACCCTATCTCTAAGAGAGTGCCCAGACACCCTATGGAGGAAGCTCATTTCCACCGCTTGTATCCACAGTCTCATTCTTTCGGTCACTACCCAAAGCTCATGACCATTGCTGAAGGTAGGGACACAGATTAGTAGCTTCGCTTTAATGCTGAGCTCTCTCTTCACCACAACATACCACTACAGCATCCGCATCACTACTGATGCCGCACCAATCTGTCTGTCAGTCTCCACTTTCCCCTCACTAAACAAGACCCCAAGATACTTCAACTCGTCCACTTGGGGCAGCAATCATTCCCAACCAGCAGTGGGCATTCCACCCCTTTGCGGCTGAGAACCATGGCCTCAGAATTGGACTCTCAAGCTCACACTACAGTTGTACAGGGACCAAATAGCCCACAGCAACAGGCCCGATACCCCATACTCCCGAAGCACCCCCACAGAACACCTCAAAGAACGTGGTCTAATGACTTCTCCAAGTCCACAGAACAATTCAATTCAATTCAATTTTATTTATATAGCACCAACTCACAATAACAGTCACCTCAAGGTGCTTTATATTGTAGACTGGTTAGGCAAATTCTCATGCACCCTTGAATATCCTTGTGAGGATAAAGAGCCGTTCCAGTGTTCGACAACCAGAATGAAAACTGCATTGTTCTCCTGAATCTGAGGGTAGACTAATAGATGGACTCTCCTCTCCAGTACCCTGGCATAGACCTTCCCAGGGAGGCTGAGGAGTGTGATCACCCCTGAAGTTGGAACATACTCTCTGGTCCCCCTTCCTAAAAAGGGAAACCACCACCACAGTCTGCCACTGCACTGCACTGCACTGTCCTTAGATTGACACCCACAACGCTGCAGAGCTGTGTCATCCAAGACAACTCCAGAACATCCAGAACCTTGAGAAACTGGAGGCGAAGCTCATTCACCCCAGGGGCCTGGACACTGGCAAGCTTTTAACTACCACAGCAACCTCCTCCCCAGTGATGGACAAGTCATCCCCCTCATCCCCAGACCCTGCTTCCTCTGCAGAAGGCGTCTCATTGGGATTGAGGAGATCCTCAAAGTATAAGTATAGTCAAGTATAAGTGTAAAATATCCTCAGCTGGGGTCACCAGCACTCCATCCCCACTGTATACAGTGTAGGGAAGAAGCTGCTTCTCCTTCCTGAGTGGTCTGATGGTTTGCCATAATCGCCTCAAGGCTGACCAAAAGACCTCATTGAACTCCTCCCACACCCAAGTTTTTGCTTCAGCAACTTCCAGGGCCATACTCCCCTTGGCCTGATGGTACCTTCCTGCTGCCTTTGGAGACCCACAAGCCAACCAGGCTCATTAGGACACGTTCTTCAGCTTTACAGCTCCCATCAGCTCTGGTGTCCACCACCTGGTTCGCAGGTTGCCCCCCATAGTAGGCACCAACCACCTTACAGCCACAGCTCCTCGCAGCTGCCTCAGCAATAGAGGGGCAGAACATGGTCCTTTCAGACTCAGTGTCCCCAGCCTCCCTTGGGATCCTGTTGAAGCTCTACTGGAGGTGGGAGTTGAAGATCTCCTGGACAGGGACCTCTGCCAAACACTCCCAGTGCACCCTGACTGTAAGTTTCGACATGCCAGGTCTATCCAGCATCCTTCCCAGACACCTGATCGAACTCACCACCAGGTGGTGATCAGTTGACAGCTCAGCTCCTCTCTTCACCCAAGTGTCAAAGAAATACAACCACTGATCTGATGATACAATTACAAAATCGATCATTGACCTGTGGCAAAGGGTGTCCTGGTGCCAAGTGCACTTGTGAACACCCTTATGCTTGAACGTGGTATTCGTTATGGACAATCCACGATTAGCACAGAAATCATAGGAAAAACTCCCTTTTAACAGGAAGAAACCAACAGCAGAACCAGGCTCGGGGAAGGTCAACCATCTGCCGCGACCAGTTGGGGATGAGGGGAAACAGAAGACAGCAGAGGGAATCAGGACAAAAGACATACTATGGGAGCGAGCCAGAGATTAATAGCTAATGATTAAATGCAAGTGGTGTATTAACACATGGAGAGTGAAAGGAAGTGATGAAGAGGAAGTGCTCAGTGCGTCATGGGAAGCCTCCAGCAGCCTGGGACTATTGCAGCATAACTAAGGGATGGTTCAGGGTCACCTGATACAGTATATATATAATACTGCCTAAGGGAAGCATGTATAATGTAAATAGAATTGGTCCCAGCACAGAACCCTGAGGAGCTCCATAATTAACTTTAGAGTGTGAAGAAGACTCCCCATTTACATGAACAAATTGGAGTCTGTTCGATAAATATGATTTAAGCCACTACAATGCAATTTCTTTAATACCCAAGGTATGTTCTAATCTCTGCAGTAAAATATTGTGGTCAATGGTATAGAATGCTGCACTGAGGTCTAACAGGACAAGCACAGAGATGAGTCCACTGTCAGAGGCCATAAGAAGGTCATTAGTAACCTTCACTAGAGCTGTTTCTGTGCTGTGATGAATTCTGAAGCCTGACTGAAACTCTTCAAATAAACCAAACAAACTTCTGCAGATGATCAGTCAGCTGTTTTGCAACTACTTTTTCAAGAATTTTAGAAATAAAAGGAATGTTAGAGATCGGCCTATAATTAGCTAAGACAGTTGGGTCAAGAGAAGGCTTTTTAAGTAATGGTAAATGGAACTCTTTTGAAGAGCTTGGTTTTTGTTGTCCATAAACCATCCTGTAACTACCAGTTCTTTCATGGGAACACTTAGATGGGCCATAGTTGCAGACTAGAGCTCTTGAAGAATGGAAGTCTATTTATGTTTATTTGAAACTTCAAACTGAAACTGTCAACCAACATGTGTCTGCATTTAGTGTATTTCTAAGTGATGGCAGAATGCCAAAATAGAGGTACTGTTCCCCAGCGCTTTCCAGAATTGAGTGATTTGTCTTCATTCTAAGGAGGATCCTAGCATCCTTTAGATGATTAGGATGGCGAAGTATGCGCAATAATGCTTTCAAAGCAGCCAAAGAAAATACCAGCATGTATGATCCAGTCAGAAAAGATGCTGAAGAGTAAAATGTCTCATAGAGTCATCATAATGTTCAGAATCAGGTGTCTGTGTCTGACCATCACAACTGGCAGCCTCAAAACCCTCAGATTGGTTTACATCTAATTGCAAGCCACCATCCTCCTCACTAAAAACTCCAGTTTCAGTGTCTGAGAACTGTGGATTATCTGAGCAATTTTTCTTTATCAAAATACCCTCCAACTCACATGGTCAATGTCCCCCTTTATTATCATTTCAAAGTCAGTCAAATATTAGCACATATTTTTATACAGAGAATGTGCAACATTTTAAAATAGGCAGATATGTACCAAAGAACTGGACCCAAGGACCCTTTTACCAAAAGTAAAAGTCATCACACTAGTTGTCAGGTGCATTGCAGTTAGCTCAGGGCTCTATTATTTTTCAGTTATTAAAAATATTAATAAATTTTATTAATAAACTTTTTATTTTTATTTTTTATTTTTTTTAAGAAAAAGGTACCATCTCATACTACTAGTAGTGACAAGGACTAGCAAAAAGCAAAACTAGAGAAAAATCAGTCGAGAGAGTAGTTGTCCTGCCTACCACCTACAAAACCATTCCCTTTATGGGGGTTGCCTTGTTGCTGCCTCTCCTGCACTTGTCACTTTTCATTTGCATTGAAGCAGGTTAAATGGTTTCAAATGCTTCCTAACTGAACAGAATGATGTCCCTAAAGTTTAACTGACTCTGTGTTATTCTGTGATGATCAAGTGTTCCCTTATTTATTTATCTTTGAAGAGTGTATTATGTTTTGCCCTTTGCTGACCGCCCCTGCACACTCCTCTTAGATCCAGTTAAACATGGAGACCAGTAATTTTAGTCCATTTGTCAGTGTTTTTCTCGTAAATTTACCAGGTTACCGTCGAAAATATTTTTTTCCTCGGGATTTCATGGCGAGCATGTTGTCATATCAGTGCTGCTTTATATTACATTTCAGTATCTATCTGCATGTTGGTGATAGGTAGCAGTCCACATGGAGCTTTACTTTGAGATGGTGTCATTGTTAGTTTCTTGATGAAATCAGGTTTAACTTTTTAACGTTTTACTAAAAAGCTACAATGGCTCGCGAGGGCAAGCTCAGGGCGTCTCCTTGACGACGAGACACTAACAGTACATACTCAGTAGCAGGGCTGTCGGCAGTAAACATGGCGGAGCCAGAGACGAAAAGGGTTTTTATTAACAACGTGGACTCATACGCATCCAGACATATTGCCAAGGTAAAGTTTGAAAGCTTTACTGAGTTAGTATGCCGGTTGGTTTCAAGCAAAGCTGGCAAAAAAAATTTAAACTCTGTTAAATCAGCGTTTCACTGTCAAGTTAAATTTTACAGAATCAACACTGAACTCTTACGTTCATCCTTAACCGCTTTTGCATCATCGGTTATTACTGAAACGAGGATCACTGACACTTCAGTGGTATTTCAACGGATATTAAACACAGTAAATAGGTGGGATTGTCGGGTAAATGATTTATTACCATTATTCCTAGTCCCGTATCTCCTCCCACACCGTTTGTTGTAGAGACACCGTCAAACCACCGTAACCCGTTAACTGCAGCTTAACTGAAACAGGTGCACATAAGAGTGGGTTGTTGAGCTTCGAGACATTTGAATTACATCATTGTGATTGGTAGATTACGTTTGAGGTGTTTTCACAGCAAAAACTCCTCTCTCTCAGTAAAAGGGTTGAATGTGATAGTTACATGCATTTTCAGACCATCTCAACCAGTTTAGCCATCTGTCAGTGTCCCTGTCTGTGATTTTGTTATGAACAGACACAGATATTTTTGAGTCAGTCATCTACATCAGCTTTGAATTGTAAACAACACTTGAAATAGCTGAAACAGTGATGACTTGCCTTTAAACTGTTGTGTGATCTGAGCTGGACTTACTGTAGGTATACAAATTTAACAGAATGCTTTAAAGTGTCGTTTTTTTCAAAATAAAAGGCCTACTCACTTATAGAAAGTTATTCGGGATTCTCAGAAATATGTCAGATTTTCCAAATAGAATTTTCCTCGTATTTGCTGCACTGCGCAAAAGTCTTCAGACACCCCTCATTTCTTTATATTTTACTTGCAAGGAGTGAGACTTTCTGTAAATTTTTAAGTGGTCTTGAGCAGTAGTTCTCCAGGCTTTCCAAAAGGATTTTAAGATGTTCTTTGGACATTGGCTGCTCATTTTCAGTCCAGTGTTTGCATCTGACCAATTTCAGAGGAATGTTTTTTTGTTTATTAAGCCAGTTAACACTGACCTTTGAATCATTCAAGCATAAAAAAAAGGCAGCTAACTCAAGGGATGAACCAGTGTTGTGTCTACACATAACAGACAACTGAGCAAAGAACTAATTTTAAATTGTATCTTTAGGCACTTTGTTACTAGCACCCTGTTGCAAAAACACATAATTTCTTCCCATTTCTTTAGTTGAATCTATGAAAAATGCCAAAGATAACACAGATTTGCAGGCATAAAATAGATTCCAGAAGAGCTATTAGCTGTCAGCTTGGCATATCACGGCATGGTGTGCACTGTGTCCTAAAAAAAAATGAGGAAACTGGACAAGTGGAGGACAAAAGAAGAAGTGTGTTACAAGTCGCTCCAGCTTACAACAAAAGAGAGAGTTCGAACAAGTTTATTAAGGATTACCTGGTTTATTTATAAAAGAAAATGCAGGAAAGTCATTGAATCATTTGTGTGGTGAGCAGTGAGTTGGTGTCCATCAGCCTAGGAAGAAAAAGCGAGTGGCCAGGACAGCTCAAAATTGATGGGATTTTGAATGCAGAAAAGCACGGTCAGATTTTGATCCATCATGCAATACCATCTGGAAAGCTTCTGATTTGCGACAACTTCATTTTTCAGCAAAACAATAATCCCAAACACACTGCAAATTAGAGGTGGGAATCACCAGACACCCCACGATACGATATTATTGCGATTTTAAGCATTCTGCGATATGCTGAGTATTGCGATATGATATATTGTGATTTATCACCTTTTTTTCAACTGCAAATTATGTCCATAAAGGTAAGGTTTGTCAATAATATAAAGTTCTCGGTTTGGTTCTCTCACTTCAGTAATTTTTATTGCTGACAAACTGAACTGTTTGTAATACAGTCTACTCCAACTTAACTAAATGCAAACATGTGTGGACTGCTGTACTATTACAGGTATTCTAAACAGTTCAATTTGCAAAAGTTGTATTTTGTATTTGTATTTGAAATTTATATAATAAAAGATCGATATTTGGTGTCCCTGCATCAATACATTATTGCCACACAAAATAGCGCAGTACTTTGCTATATAAATTTTTTCCCCCACCCCTACTGCCAATGCAGTGAAAGCATACCTGGATAGAAAAACACAGATCACTGTCAGTCATGTATTGGCCTCCCCAGGGCAGTGAAGCAGTGTGTGATCATCTTGACAGAGAGCAGAACAAAAGGCAGCCAACATCCGAAGAAGAGCTTTGAATGTCCTTCAAGAAGCCTGGAGAACTATTCCTGAAGACTACTTAAAGAAATTACAAGAAAGCTGCCTAAGAGATTTCAGGCTTTGTTGAGGAATAAAGGTGGTCATACCAAATATTGGCTTTCAAGCTGTTTAGAATTGTATGAACTGCTTTTGTCTTTTTATACTGTATTTCCAGGTATGTTTACACATGTTTCAATAAATCACTGCACCTATTTCTGGTTTTCCTAGCAAAATATAAAGAAATGAGGGGTGGTTCAAGAGTTTTACACAGTATTATATATTTTTTCAACTTCTTCCTACATTATTTATACCTTATCTAGCTTAAGATTTTAGCAAAATCATTTAGATACAACTTTTTAGCAACATGTGACAGTAGCAACATTCACATCACAATCCTCCAGAACCTGCACAGTCTAGTTAACTGTAGTAATGTTTGCAGCTCCTGTATGAAAATGTGGCTGGAACCGCAAATTCTGATGTGGAGGCAGAGGTGGTGTCAAACCACAGCAGGACCTTCCAGGTGGTGGGAACTATTTCAGATCTATCTGATGAGGACAGGCCTTATGTGCTAGAGCACTATTTTGTAAGTATATTTCATTAAAGGCTGTTCAGTAAAGTTTTATGCATATAAGCATTAGTAAATTACTTACGGGTTCATTTAAAAATTTTCTGTTTGTTTTCAAGCATTCAAACAGAGGTGAGCTTCTTTCCAAACTGATGGACTGTGATGTTGTTATCTACAATGTTACCCAGCATGCTGATCAGGTGGAAGAAGCTCTCTGGGCTGCATCAGGTAAGTCTGTTCAGTACCCTAAGTCCAGTTGTTGAATGTAACTAATCACATTTAGTTATAAGTACAAATTCTAGTTATTTGTATTTGTATTTCGACTTTACTAAATCTCAGAGGAAATATTGTACATCCGCTCCACTTTTAAAACTAGGCTTAAAGCTTTTTGATAAAGCTTATAGTTTGTGCTGGATCAGATGACCCTGAACTATCCCTGGTTATGATGGTATAGGCTCAAACTGCTGGAAGACTTCCCATGACTCACTGAGTATTTCTTTTCCGCTCCCCTCTTTTCACTCCTGATGTATTTATATGCCACTGCTGCATGCCATTAAATTTTGTCTTCTCTCTCTGATAGTTTGTCTTATCCTTGTCTCTCTATACTTTTTTTCCCTCTTCCCTTTCCCCTCACCCTCCAACCAGTTGAGGTAGACACTGCCCCTTCCTGAGCCTGGTTCTGCTGGAGGTCTCTTCCTGTCAAAAGGCAGTTCTTCCTTCTGTCACAAAGTGCTGCTCATTGGAGATTGTCAGATTGTTGGGGTTTTCTCTCCAATATTGTAGGGTCTTTACCTTACTATATACAGTGCCTTGCAAAAGTATTCATACCCCTTGAACCTTTCCACTTTTTTTTGTCACGTTACAACCACAAACTTAAATGTAATTTATTGGGATTTTATGTGATAGACCAACACAAAGTAGCACATAATTGTGAAGTGGAAGGAAAATGATACATGGTGTTCAAAATTTTTTACAAATAAAAATCAGAAATTTGGGGTATGTCTCTACCAGCTTTGTAAATCTAGAGACTGCAATTTCTGCCCATTCCTTGCAAAATAACTCCAGTTCAGTCAGATTGGATGGCGAGCGTCTGAACAGCAATTTTCAAGTCTTGCCACAGATTCTCAATAGGATTTAGGTCTGGACTTTGACTGGGCCATTCTAACGCATGAATATGCTTTGATCTAAACCATTCCATTGTAGCTCTGGCTGTATGTTTAGAGTCGTTGTCCTGCAGGAAGGTGAGCCTCCAAAAACTAATAGTTTTCCTGTGTACAGATTCTCCCACTTGAGCTGTTGATCTCTGCAGCTCCTCCAGAGTTACCATAGGCCTCTTGGCTGCTTCTCTGATTAATGCTCCCCTTGCCCAGTCTGTCAGTTTAGGTGGACAGCCATGTCTTGCAGTTGTTTG
>VUQI01021425.1:0-18754 GCA_015106735.1 Paratilapia polleni
GGTCACAAGCCATCAAACAAAGCTGAGCTGCTTGAATTCTTGCGCCAGGAATGGCATAAAGTCACCCAACAGCAATGTGAAAGACTGGTGGAGAGCATGCCAAGACGCATGAAAGCTGTGATTGCAAATCAGGGTTATTCCACCAAATATTGATTTCTGAACACTTCCTAAGTTAAAACATTTGTAATGTGTTGTTTAAAAATGAATATGAACTTGGTTATTTTGCATTATTTGAGGTCTGAAAACACTGGACCTTTTTTGGTATTTTGACCATTTTTCATTTTCTGCAAATAAATGCTCTAAATGAAAATATTTGTGTTTGGAATTTGGGAGTTATGTTGTCAGTAGTTTATAGAATAAAACAAAAATGTTCATTTTACTCAAACATATACCTATAAATAGCAAAATCAGAGAAGCTGATAATTTTTTTTTTTGCAGTGGTCTCTTAATTTTTTGTATGCTGTATATGGGCCCAAACTTTCCTCGTAGAGTAGCTTCCGAAACTTACACATAATTATTTCTCTGGAGGGATCCACCCTGATTAAGAACTGATACAGTTCATCTCTGATTTGGTGTTTCTGGTCATAGCTCTTTCTCACCTCATTCCTCCCCCAAAAACCCTCTTCACAATGCACACCAGATCCCAGCCACGCCATGTTTTTTTCAGCCAGAGGAAGCAGCCTATCATTTTGATGCCATTCTGATATTCTCCTCATCATTTCTCTTTTTAAAAAATCCATCAAGTGGAAAAACACTGCTGTACTCTACAAGGGGTAAAAAGCAGGCAATGGAGGGGCTTAGAAAAACATTAAATTCCCACCAGAATCTGAATTATTACCATAGTTATTCATACTATCAATGCCAAGTGACTTGCTTTACAGATGATGTCCATGTGCAGATTTTAAAAATCAGTAAATTTTTTACATGAGCTGTGTGTATGTGTGGAAGAAATAAACTGCTTTAGTCAAAAAATGATAAAAAAAAAAGTCAGTTTTATATATATGTAACTAAGTGTAAAGTTGGCTTACTTTATATTCACTTTATAATATCAGTCTTGTTCAGAGGTTGAGTTAACAACTGTTTTCTTTGCACTGATTGATGATTAAGGGTTGCTACACTGACCAACTCTTGTCCCTTCTGCATCTCCCATGGTGTCATCATCTGGCTGTTTTGTGCCCATGGGTCCTAGCACAGAGAGGGCATGCCGGCTTTGAGAGACTTTTTCAAAAGCAATTTCTGGGCATGTGTATGTCACTGGCATAAGGATAAGCATTGCATAGCCATCAATTTTCATGCCCAGCTGACCAGTGATGCATGACGATTTGCAAACCTTTTCATGAGCAATTGACCTGATGACGGTGTGCTAAAGGCAACTGCCAAAATCTGCATTAATAAGTCCCAAAAAATATCAAAATATTTGTGTGTCTGTGTGTGTGTTGTAACACATTATGCATTTAAACAGCCTTTATTGTTGATTTGTCACACATTTTACACAGACCTATAGTACATATATTTATTCATGTCCCTATATTTTTCCCATATATACACATATATAGACCAAGGGGGGTGTCACTTAATACGCTGATTCTGAGAAACAATTATCTCCTTTGTATTTGTTTTGCTTTAGCAAAGGGTGGATCCACAAGATGGAGCTACCCCTGCATTGCAATACACCCACCTTTCTTAGCACAGGATAAGGCTTTGTGTGGGAAGAAGAGTGAGAGACACTGCAGCTCTGTCAGTCTTATTGGACAGCCCATACTGATTAACTGGAGCCTGAGAAGACGGCTTATTAAACGTACTATGAGGGAGCAATAACAGACTCTGCTAAAATTACACAGTTCTTTACTTTTAGAAAAGTGACAGTATTCAACATCAATTAAGTAAGCCTAAAAACAGAGTATTTATTATAGCTTGCTAACTTACCAGCTGCTGTCACCCATCTGTCTGAGTGACTGCTCAGTGTAAGAGGCTGTTACCCAATTTATTTATTCAAATAGACTGGATTTCAGTGAAATGCTGTCAGATCACTTAACAGCAAATAAATTAACGGCAATTTAAGGATGTGCATTTCTGTTCCCTTTCAGAAAAGCAAATTTTGACAGGTTTGGGGTGGGTGTGGGTATTTATGTTAAACAGATATTATCAGCTTGTGTTTCTTTAAAATTTGGATCATCTGTTAAAACAGCAGTTCATATTTGTTTATAAATGAATGTCACCTTACCTGTTACCAGGAAAGCACAGGCATAACTTGTGACATTAATTGCTGCTGTGTTCCACTGAGCTGATAAGTGAAGACAGTGCCACGAGTTGCACAGTTTTCACAGCAGACATTGTGACTCGTAGAAAAAGCCCAGGTGATAGATGTACTGAAATAATGTCCAGTCTGTAATTTCTCATTAAAAGTGGAGGACTGCTGTGGCTAAAGGACAGGAAACAGGGTTTCCTGTTTCATGAGGAGCTACTTTGCTAAATACCTGCACACTGGTAGGTTTGTCTATACTCTTTCACATAATAACAGGGCACATGTAGTCATGTCCCTTGCTTCCCTTTGTTCCTTTGCCAGATCGTCTTAAGCCCTGTCACATATGTGGATATTTTGATAAACGTAGCTTCTTCTATGCGTTTTGGCTTTTTGTCCACATATAAAAGGCATTTTAGGTCACTGAAAACTGAGCTTTTGGTAAACTCCTTCTAGGGTGAAGATTTTCAGGAACTTGTGTGCCTCTATCTCTATTTTTTTATGCCAGATTGTGCCCTGTGTTATTGTATATTCTTGTTCACCCTATGGTTCTGATTGGCCAACATTTCTATAAGGTTAGGGTTATATCGGCACCTGTTGCTTTGGCATGCTCTTGACATCGTTTTTTGCTTTTTCATGTGGATGGAGATATTTTTTCAAAACAGTGCTGGTGTTGACAGGATTCAAATCCCAGTTTTAAAAAATACCCATATCGATGAGTGGATGTAGCCTTATTCTCCTCCGATTCAAATCTTCCGGTATTCTCCACTCTAGCTTAAAGTCCTTTTCTTTTCCTTTTTTCTAGAGTTTCTTCCTTGTGTATGACCTTTTCCTGTAGTTTGAACTTTGCTTGGACTTTTTGACTGTTTTTCTGTCATGGACAGCGCCCTCATGCATGAACTATGCCTGGTTTAAAGGGTTTGGATTTCTGCCTCTTGCGTATCCTGCGTTTCTGTCCTCTTCTCCTGTGTAGATTACATGCTTATGCTTATTTCAGCAGGACGAGAAATCACTTGGATCATTGATGAAACTTTAACCTCTGAAGAGATTGACTTAAAAGCTACAGTACATACCACAATGATACCAGTCCCTCTCCATTTAATCAAAGTTTGCATAACATGGCTCAACCAAGACAATGGTTACAATGTTTCAAGAACTGGGGAAACCCCTTCAGATGAGAACAGTAGTTTTGTTCAGCTGGATATAAAGGTGGTCAGGGATGAAAGTGCATTTTCCAGCCTTGAGCATTAAAACAATGGGGCATTCAAATATTTGTTGCTGGTTGGCTTAAAAATTTGGGCCTTCAGTTTCAGACATCATCTAAAAATGTAAATAAACTAAAATTACTATTTTCTGCCAAATGTAACCTGTGAGAGAGTTAAGGACTTCATACTAAATGAAGGCTCTGGAAAAACTACTCTCAATGATTTATCAGAATATAAGTTTCTGTTTATCTGGTAATTGAGAAATGGATGAGTTTGCCTCTGATTGCCCCTTTTGATTATTGCACCCCTAAAAATTCTAGATGGCTCTGTCATTTTCATCTTTTTCCATAATTCAAACATCTGGTGACCTTTGGCCAGCCCATAAAAATCAAAAACCGTACTTTTAAATAAGTTTTACATTTTGATGATCTTCCCTTCAACATCATCTTCAAGATTTGTCCAACTCGCATGGCGGCTATTTTTGATTGCTTTGCAGAAATCCTGTATTGCACCATGACACCAAGACAAATTCCTCGTTTGTGTACAAACTTGGCAATAAAAATAATTCTGATTCTGTTCTGACCACTTACACTGTGTGCTATGAGACTTCACCACGAAGCTCACAACAGATCTGAATTTTGTGTGGAAGATCATCGCTGGTGATGAGAGCTGTGGCTTCAGCTAACACTGAGCAGTTTTCATCCATCCATCCATTTTCTTAACCACTTATCCAGCTTAGGGTTGAGGGGGAGCTGGGGCCTGCAGTACCCCAGCTATTGTAGGATGAAAGTTGGGGTTTTCAGTGGAAATCAACTCTAATTCACCTCAGTTTTATTTATACAGCAGCAGTTCACAACAATAGTCATCTCAAGAAGATTTATATTCTAAAGAAAGATCCACAGAGTGATCTAAAACTTACAGCTGTACTGAAAATGGTACCAGTGTCCCTGAAAACAATGAACCTGAACTGGACATCAGCTAAGTTTAATTTGGGTAAGGTTTTTGATTTTTTTTCCTTTTCTTTTCTTTCTTTCTTAAATAGGCCCATTCCCAAAACTGTGCGAACCCCCTTCACATTCAGAAACAAATCTTAATGCTACCGAGCCTTGGAAAGCACAAACTTGGATGTGATGTGAGATCAAAGATACCACAAGAGTTTCAAGGGTTCAGCAAAGGATCAGGGAACCACATCACTGCCCCACAACATAGTTATAAATAAAATACCAGCACCTGTCACAGTGCATTTCCAAGTTAACCACTGAAGGAAATGAGATTTACAGCACAGGGGACATGAATGTTGTGTCATTAACTCACCGTGGCATCGGATCTGACCTGGCTACTTCGGCTCATAAAGAAACTGATGCTAGGCTCATCTGGCATGCTACTGCTGATAAACAAGCACATTTGGCACTAATGTAGTTGTGATTGCGTATTTCCACCACATATGGCTAAATGGTAGATTGCATTTAAAAATCATAAAACATAAGAGGGTAATACCAGCTTATGACATTGCAACCATTATATGGGAGGAGTTATTGGATGTGACACCACCTCATCATTTGATGGCACTGGTTGACATACAGCATGGGGCAACTGGACAGCTTCTTAAAATCTTTTTCAAACTAAAGCACACAGGTGAAGGGAATTTTTGTTTACCAAGGGGTTAGAGGTTAAAGATTATTAAACCTTTGGGGAAAAAAGGGACATTGTACCTTTTACAAAACAGTCTTCAGCAATTCAAACATTTCTCAGTCTACTAGATTCAGGATGACCTCTTCTGCAGCCTTACTTGGTCTGGTATTTCTTGTAGACAATAGTGGGTAATGCTGCCAAATTTTAACTGATATCACAGTTTCAGTTTGCCCATTTTATTTATTTATTTATTTATTACATGTGTTACTGTTAAATGTCTTTTAGAATTTATCTTTATGCAGCGAATTATGCTGTAATCTTACTGACCACTCAAAGCCACATTTACAGCACTCTATTCAGAAAGACGTCCAACTTAATCACCACTTAACCTAACATGGACGTCTTTGGACTGGTTTCCTCTGAGAAGAAACTCAAAGAAACACAGCTGTCTCTGTGTTTCTTTGAGTCTCCTTGGGTTTCTGTGGCTGCTTGGGGGCTTAGGAAAATGAATGTGTTATTTATGTTGTGTGTGTGTGTCTTTGTGTGTGTGTGTGTGTCCCTCCTCTAGACAGGGCATAACAAGAACACAAGATACGAAAAGGTTACGGTTAGCTTTTATCGTGACACATAAAGCTGTGGTCATGATCTCTACAAATAAAGCAGCAAACACTAAAATTGCAATAGGAGCCACTGAGCTAACTTCTTTGACCAGGCTCTGGAATCTGAGCACACATTTTGAAGCATCCACCAATATGGAAAGTTGTAGCATTGGGATTCATTTTTCTAAAGAAGAGAACTGTCACAAAAGCCATTTTACTGACAGTTATCCAGTTCTTCTTGTGACATCCATAACATGCACTGGCAGTCATTTTGAAGAGAGGCTCATTAAGAGTTAGAACTCTGCAGATGTACTTTTCTGAATTTATTTAAAAGCGTCATTTATATTTTTGGTAAGTTGTTCATAATGTGTTATATTGCACTTATGTCTTCTTATATCTTGTAATCAACAGGTACTATGAAATATAATTGTTTCTGCATTACAAGACAGTCAACATAGATAAGAAAAGGAATTTGTTTTCATGTACCAAATTCACAATGCTTATAATTTGTTCACCAACAGATCCAGTGGATTATTTTTGTAAGAAATTGTTAGTTCTCATAAGTGACTATTTCAGGTTATTTCAGGTTCTCCAATTTGAAAAATAAAGAAAAGAGTTTCCTGAATGCATTTACATTCAGTTTTTCCAACAAACTTTATGTCTTTATAAGAGTTAACTGTTATGTGAAAGGTAAATACTAGATTATACAAATGTGGAATCCACATTTAAAAAAGTAGGTAATTTAGTAAGGAATTACAATCATTTGCGTATGTAAAAAGACAAAAAATATTTATATAATTGATACATTTCCGTGTCCCAAAATTTGCATTTTTGAAAAAAATGAAATTTGATATTTGATAGTTTTTTTTTTTTAAATACATCTTTACAGGTCAGTTATTTCCTGAAAAACATAAATACAACAAAGATATCCAAAAACTATGTAAGAAAACAAGTATTAGTTGGATATTTTACTGCTTTCTGAGTTGCTTGAAAAATAATAAAAACTTACCAATGTTTCTTTTTCTGTTTTTGAGTGGATGTATTAGACGCAAATCTCCAAAATGGTGTCAAATCTGGTAGAAGCTTGTACAAAGTACATTTAATGTTACCATAGGCAAAATGGTGAGGACACAACATTTCTAAATAAAGTGAAGTTGGTGAATGGGTACGCATAGTATGCAAATAGTTTATTTTAAGGTGGAGGGGGGTTGGACATTTACACATTGCTGTGGAGTACTTTGTTGGCCATCAGGGATCCAGGACCCCCATACAGTTGCTTGTGTTTTGTTTTAATAAGCTGTATCTGTCTGTTGTGAGAAAACACACACTCATCTGTCTTTTAGGCAATAGACAGAAGAATGAGGACCATAGACTGCATATAGTGCCGTACATTAGTTGCAGTTTAAAACAGGATTGTTCAAAATGTGAAAAAGCATGCATCTGACCCAAACTGCAGCCATCTTTTTCTTTAAATAGCCACCATAAAAGTACAACATTTGCAATATTTCAACATTTACATTGCATACATTGGCTGATACAATAATTTCTGTTTGCATGGATTTTTGCCTATTTGGTACACCCAAAAGTAAAAAAAGCAGAACAACTGTAGGGCCCAAAATTGCATGTCTGAGAGTACTCTAGTTTTTGAAAATGTGCTTGTTTAGTGTTTGGCTGAAATACAGTTGCACCTGTGATCTGGTAAATGTGGTGGTAAAGAGGTGAAATGCACCTGATCGCAGTGCTCTGCTCCACCTAGCCAAGTTATGATACTATAACACATGATATACTAAATTGCTTACATTACCTTTTTACATACAGTTTTTATACACAGTACAATGCAAACTTGTATGCAGACTGATACTGAGTATCATTCAGTATGGTGGCCACCTACTGCACAATTCCAATCTTCAGTGCATAGCAATGTTGCATTGAAACACTTACAATGATGTATGTATGCTCTTTTAAGGGTGCATTTGATCAATTCATAATTTGTCTTCCTCTGGTGTCCAGAATGGAACCCACTGACTTCTGAAGTCAATGGTCCATCCTCACTGAGATGAGCCTGGTAAGAGCTGTTTGGCTATGGTTGACCGACCACAAATACATCTTTCTTCATTTGCAATTCTTGTGCCAGTGTTCCAATTTATGGATCTGTGAGTATGCAAGGGTCCACTTGGGTCTGAGTGAAGGTTAGCACAAGGCTCCATGCAGAAATTCATTTGCCCTTCAGTTTGTTGTGGGCTGTATGGATCTGTCGAAGCAGATGCTACACTGTCTTCACTAATGGGCACCAACCATGTCTTCCAAGTGGACTTGAAACCTCCTGTAAAATAATATAAGAAATATGACTCCTCTGTGTTGTCAGCAGATGTCCATGTGAATGTCTGTCTACTCAGGAAGAGGTGTCACAAATGTTTTGATCTAGTGAATGTTGTCATCTGCAATCCCAATGGATTAGAAAAAGACACAAATGTTTGTGTAACCTCTGGAGAAGCTGTCCAAGTGCTCCATGCTGTATATTCACCAAATAATGAGGTGATGTCACATCCAGTAACAGCCGCTCTTTTCCCCTAGATTGGTGGCAATATCATGAGCAGGTATTACTCTTGTGTGATTTATGATTTTTAAATGCAATCCAGATTTTATCCAGATCATCAGGGCCAACTGAGCTGATCAAAATAATATAAAAGATAGACGTGAAACATGAAGCCAATGTGGAAATTACTTTAACTTGCATTCTTTCAAATGGCCAGCAGAGGGTGACACTTTTGGTTGTTGAAGTGTAAGAGAAAATGGCCATCAGCTCTCTCGATCTATTGCTGTGTTCCATTTACCTCCGAAGTCGGATGTTGGAGCTGGGAGTGACATCTTTCCTGAGTTGAGCACATTCCAGTAGTAAAGCTGGCAAAGCAAAGAAAAACAGGATTTGTTTTGCTCCTAAGCAACATAGAGCCATTCATGCTTCACTAGCAATGCAGCACAATGCTTGTTTTCATGTGCTTTAAAACACCGCTGCAGCACGTTCATGGATAGAGCCTGGTCAGTGTGTTTCGTATGGCTTAAGTCAGAAATACACAACAGTGGCAGTACAGATTAAAAGTTTTACAGTTTTACTACTGTTTATGTTGACTGCCACCATCTTGGATTGTGAAGCTGGGTTTTGGTGGAGCTGAGTTGGAAATCCGACTTGAGGTTGAGTTCCAGCTGAATGGGAATGGGAAGCCGAATGGGAGCTCAGAAATTCCAGCTTCAACTGGAACACACTGTATGACCTCAGTACAGACTTTCCGGATGAGTTTATGATCTCAATCACTTGTTTCAAGTCCTACTGAACATGACGTTCGATTTGTAAATTATCGTATCCATTTGAATCAGAAAGGATGATAAATTAGGATGTGTTTTGGGGTGGGCCTACTGTGTGACTGACAAGTTGCTACCCTACCAGCATGCTGTGTCTCTGCATCCACAGGTCTGATTTCAAAACTGCAAGATGACAACGGTGAAGCTTAAGGCTTCATAACCAGAACCAATATGTACAATATGTCCATCTTTTATATGCAGTCTTTTTCTATACAGACATTTCTGACAAATAGCTGATTATTTTATATAAGAATGAGAAAAAATACTCACTTCTCAGGATTACTACTTTGAATTAATCAAAGCTAGGCTAGCATCTTTGAATATTAAGATAATGTGATAAGCAAGGACCTCTGAAAGTTTCACTCTGTGGGTAAGTTGTTTTTTTTGTTTTTGTTTTTTTTACCCCGTTCCAATAAGTTTTTATATTTGTGAGCAATATCAACAATGCACACCAGAGTCTCTCATAATGATGAACACCAGCTCCAGATATTGAATGTTAGGCTAAATTGCAGTCTCCCTAAGAAATAGAAGCCATTACAAGGCATTCCCCACAGCTAGGGAGGCACACAAAGCTACACATTCCCCTGAGGACATAATTATTTTTTTTGTTTCATCAGTAGATACATCACAACTTTCTAATTTGTGTGGGAAGAAAGAAAAAAATGTATCTTGCTCTTTGGATGTATTGACACCCTCTATGACGCATAGAAATAACAAACACGAAAACTGAACACTGGAGATTAACAAGCAATAGGTGTTGGTGATGGTGGTGGGTAGGTGGGTAGCTGGGGTTGTTTACATGTGTTTAACTTCCACCATCTTGGGGATTGGTTGTAATTACATTCATTACAAAGACCCTCTCTAGCAAAAGATTCAACATCTTGAGGGGAGAAGAGTACACCTGGATGAACATGTTTATACAGGTATAACAATGGCACCATTTCCAGAGGGCTGCACTGGTCTCATCGCTGTAATCTCTCCAGCGGTTATATTTCATCTGTCTGGTCAGAACTACTGGCATGTCCAGATGGCATGAATACCCTGGTGCATAAAGCAGCATATTTATCCCATCCTTCTCTCATCTGCAAAATTCATTAGTGTTTACTTCCAGGTATTTGTTCCTAAAAGTGCAAAGTACATTAAACTCTTTCTCTCTCCTATAGTGTGTCTTTTGTCCTGTCTCCCTCTGCTCTCTTCTGTTTCCCCTCACCCCCAACCGGTCGCGGCAGATGGCTGCCCCTCCCTGAGCCTGGTTCTGCCGGAGGTTTCTTCCTGTTAAAAGGGAGTTTTTCCTTCCCACTGTTGCCAAGTGCTTGCTCATAGGGGGTCGTCTGACTGATGGGGTTTTCTCTCTAATATTATAGGGTTTTTACCCTAAAATATAAAGCGCCTTGAGGCGACTGTTGTTGTGATTTGGCGCTATATAAATAAAACTGAACTGAACTGAATTGAATACTAAAATGCAAACCCCTATATCAAATTATGTAGCACATATTTTGTGTTTATACATGGTTTTCTGGGCTTCTACTCTGATTAAACTTAGATCATATGCTTTGGCTTTTTAGTAACTTGGAGGTCTTGCAAACTAGGGTGGAGTTTACATTCACTATCTAAAATGATGTGGATCATTGTGTGTGTTTTAGCACTTGATTTCTTTGTCTTTGATCTGAAAAAACAAACAAACAAACAAACAAATAAAAAAAAAACACTGACTAATAAAGAAATTATGAATGAGACTCAATATTTTCCCATTAAGAGACATGCTAGATCTTAGTTTATATTCTGAATGTTTTCATGAAGTCAAACCCAATTTTTATGCTTTTTGTACTTACATTATTAGATACAGTTGTATCTAAGGTGATCCAAAACATCTACTCCATCTACCTTTATTGTGCATGAGTTTCTGATAACTCTGTGTAAAGGTGGTAAAAATAAACTGAATGTTGTAATTAGTGTATTTATGTGGATGATGGATGATTTGTAATTCTTGCAAATGAGTAGCTGAACAAGAAGAAGCAGTCAAATAATCCCAGATATTTGTGGAATTATCTGACTGCTTTGAAAACATGCAGTGTTCACATTTCGGTCATTTTGACAAAGCAGCTGCTCAACAAGTGTTTGGTAAGTTTTCATACTGTGCTTGCTGTTACCATGGTAACCACAAATGTCTAGGGTTAAGACTAGAACTGGAGTCTTAAAGACTACACCTTCATAAAATGTCATTCAGTTGTTAATTAAATTTTTTTTTTTTTTAAATCCAACAAACAAAACATTTTAGAGACTGGGGGGTGTCATAAAACATTCTGGAGACACAGATTCATTGTTTCATTGCTTCTAAAATCAGGCTGCAGCCTGAAATGTTTTATAACTTTATTATGCAGACACAATGGGAAACTGCTGTGTATGGAGATCAGACAGGAGGAAGCGTCATACCATAATATCATGGTGGTATCATAAATGTGAGCTTAGAATTGTCACTTATGTCCATGTGTCAGCTGACACATCATCAGCTGAGATCTACTTAGTGTCTTCACTGACATGAATGTGTCTAATTGGATATACTATACAATGCTTTTTGAATACAACAGTGCATCTGTCAGCACAGATGAAGGCTGATCTGCTCCTGACACTGTGATTAAACATCACTTTTGTCCATTAAAATGTCTCCAGTGTGTTCTGTTGCCATTAAACCTTGACCAGGGTTTGACAAAGCCAAGCTGCAGTTTTGTCTCACAATGCAGCAGCAGGGCAAATTTTCTTTTCTGTATAGGCAGGAAAGGTTATCTCTCTGTCCCCTGCTTCTGATGCTAGTGGTAGTAAAATGTTTCTTTGTGGCAGAGCATAAAAGCAACCCTGCTGCTAACTCTGATGCCTCCCCCTTGGAGCTCCTGGAGGAGAGGCTGAGAAGAAAGAAGCAGTAATCTGATCATGTCCAATAGGGGCAAATGCTGCATCAGTCAACTGTGCCATAATCTCAAGCTTCTGCCTTGGAGGGAACATAAATTTCCCCATTTGTTCTGTGTTCACCAGATGACATCCATGCGGTTTTAGTCATATTCGTGTCTTTGTATCATCATGATGCAGACACAAGATACTCACCTGACTGCAGAAAAACACATGGTTTGTCTTTATGAGTGCAGGCCTTTAAAGTGAATTTCAGGCTTACGCAGATCCCAGGATGATACAATTACTAATAATAATTTGGGAAAAAGCTGTAGTCTGTTTAAAATTGTTGCCAATATTGCTGTAAATCCCCAGTCGATATCTGATTGAGTGTAGTAATGTGGTAATGATTATAAATTGTCCCAACAGCTACTTATAGATCAGTTTTTAATAAACCAACAATTTCAGTTTTATTAGATAAAAATATTTGTGTTCCC
Organism: Paratilapia polleni; assembly: GCA_015106735.1. Lineage (NCBI taxonomy): Eukaryota > Metazoa > Chordata > Actinopteri > Cichliformes > Cichlidae > Paratilapia > Paratilapia polleni. Next base: position 12,419 of record VUQI01021425.1, read on the forward strand.
ATAAACAGAGGAATGCTAAAAGCTTTAAATATGCCTTCATTTTCTTGGGTCTGGTGTCAGGTTTATGTGGCTCTTCTGGTTTAGAAGTTGTACAGAGTGTACTTTTGATTTTTTTTTTCTTTATGTTGTCATGCCCATAATATCCCACTACTTTATAGTATACAATATACTGTCTGAATATTGCTATCAACATCACAAGAAAGAAGAATGAGGATGTAAAAACCTTTTTTTTTTTTTAATGTTTTTATGTTTCTGTTATTTCTGTTTACTACTTTGGGTGTTTTTTATTAAAAGCACATCAGCATATTACCTCAATACAGTGTGAGAACTAAAGCATAATTGTCGGTGTATTTGATGATGATTCATGCTGTTAGACTATATTATAGCAACATAATGCAGTATTTATTTGTCTCACTGGGATATAAGTGTGGGGGCAACATTTATTTTGATACGTGTGGGCATGAGATATTCACACATCACCAGGCCATGACCTATAGGACCATACTGCATGGCTTCATAAAAAAAAGAAAGTCATTACATGGTCTGAAAGAGAAGTTTTGCAACCATTTCTATAAACAGCATCATGAGTTTTCACAATCTGCTGACTAAGATGCTTGGAAAAAAAGAAGTAGACCTTATCAAATCAGGTTCAATATACTGCAGCGGCACTTTTCCTCCTTATAGTCTCCGGTCCACCAGGACATAAAGTTGCAGGTATCATTCCCTCAACACTTCTGCTGATCAGGTCCAGTCATCTAGTGTAACAGCTCATCTGTATCAATAAGTTGCGTTTTTTCCTTTGGCATTATTTGTTCGCTCACCCTTGTCTCTTGTTTCAGGTCTATCGGGTGTATCTAATTGTCTTTCTCTTTTATACAAGCCTTTCCCCATCCCCTACCCTCAGCCAGGTAATCTAGTTGTCTCTCAAGCATCCCAGCAGCGTTTCCCTCGTGTTAGACTTCCCATGTGTTTGACCTTGTTTGGTGTGCTGTTTTTGCCTGTTCCTTTTTGCCTGATCACCTGCGCACCAAACCTTGCTACTTTCCAGTATAGAACACGTTTGTGAACTGTTAGCGGGGTCTCCTGAGTTGTGCTTTTGGGTCCTCTTTCTGTGCCTCACTGGTTGTCACATCCAGTTTGTGATGAGAATGCTTTTGAGCTGCTAAGGCTGTTTTCAGAAAATGCTCAGAAAAAAAAAAAGCAGCACAGATTAGGACCAAAGGGAGAAGTGTTATTTTAAATGGAGTGTAGGTTTGGTTTCAGAAAATGGGACTAGTATGCATTGTGTGTTTTAATTCCTAAACATCTAATTTAAAGTTAAGGAAAGAAAGTGGTAAAGTTGTAAAACAGAAAAACTGAGCATATGGTGTGTATGAAAGCCTATAGGAAACTGTCACCGTGATAAATGAATCGTGGGGAGAGTCAGTTTCCCTTCACTGTACTGTTCAAAGTCTCAATGGGCCTCAAATGAGTCAGGTTTAAAGAAGCTATGCATCATTACCAGGAGTCTATATCATCCAAAGATTTTGTGATTCTTTTTTCATGTAGCTTATGCTTCATCATAATAGTAGTCTTGTGTATTTTCGCTTTATCTATAACTCATTTGTACGGAAGATATTGAGAATACAGTTTATATCTGGACTGTAGCTTTTTTCTGAGATACTGGATTTTACCCCAGAGTCCTGGGTTTACCACAAAACTACTAGCCCATGACATGTGCTGCTTCGAGGGATTTGCAGCTAATGGGGATGCAGCTCGTGGGATGTAAAGCTGTCAAATCAGCTTTTTCCCAGTAATTAACAGGCCCCTGCTGCATCTATTCCTACTGTTGATTTGGCATCTGTGTTTGTGGTCTTTAAGGAATAAAGTCAATTTGAGAAGAAAAACTCTGTAATGGCTCATGGTTCTCTGTCAGGCATTCAAGGAATATAATTAATTTTGCTTGATTTATAAACAAACAATGCAAAATTAAACATGCATGTGTTGAATATAAAAAGCGGAGAATTTCAGCTGACTGGCTACTAACATGAGCATGTTTTAGAGAGATAAGCATCCAAAGCAGGCCTGTCCACTGAGAGGTGATCCTTGTGCATATTATCTTTCTGAACTGACGTGCTTTCTGGAAAAAAAAAAGGCAATATGTTTGGCTGAAATACCCCTGTGATTCCTAAAAAGTCTGCTTTTCTCCTCCTGTGACATTTATCCTATGGGAAAGTTACGATATGTTTTTTTTGTAATTTCACTCCTTTGGATGCCCTTGAGATCTGTGTGCTGTTCGGAAGGTGAGTGGATTTCAGAGGTACAACAATGTAGAACTGCAGTAAACTACAGCAGCCTAGAGCACTTACAATGTGCCGCCTCCAGGTTTTGACTGGACTGTTATCATGAGTGTCTCACCAAGAGAGATATGCTAGAAAAGCTCCTCTTGAAGCGATTCAGAGGACACGCAAAGAGGCTGTCTTGTTGTGCCAAGTGATTATAATGAATATGTTGCATAAAGGAAATAAGTTGAAGAAGGGCACAACTGAATAAACAGGCCAGATTATGGATGTGGTAGCAAAAGGTGAGACTATCAGTTATAATCTTGACTATTTTCCATCAAAGTATAAACGGTATACAAGCAGAACTTTCTTTGTTGCCTTTTTAATTCACTACAGTTTTTCTCTGAGGTATCACCGCCAAAACAGCTTTGCACTTAAAAAAAAAAAAAGAAGGTGTGTGGGCAGCAAGAAACCTGCAGGGTGGAAAATTATGTATCGTTGGATAGGATGCACCTCATTCCAAAGCTCAGAACCCCAGTAGCCAAGCGGATACATTTCTTTAGCAAAATGAAATGCAGCATCCACAACCCAATGAGCCACCTCAAATCAGCCGTACCTTCCCTCCAAAATTATTTACCTTTCAGGATTTTTGCTGGAGAACTATTGTCGTTGTACTGCGAATCTAATTGGATTCTTGATGGCAAATTCTCCTGAGCGGGATAAGTGGGGAAATGGTTTTCACTGAAAGCAAATGCACGGAGACGTGGACAGACACAAAAATCACACAAGCACAAAAGAAGCGGATTAAAGTTGTGGAACAGACTCACACTTTTGTCAGTCCATGTGTCAGAGACTACAATAGTAGTTTATTCAAAAAGTGAATGGACAAGCCCAACATGCGTCTTACATTTTACAGGTTTGACTCATACTTACTCATTTCAGCATGAGATCAGCACTATATGGACAAACTAATAATTAGAATCCACCTTCTTAGCTTGTTTACCTACTTTGCTCTTATTTTGAATTATTCCTGTGAAACAAAAATGATCATGGGCACAAATGTAACTGTACTTACTGTTGAAGAAGCGTGCAAGTGTCATTATATTAAATCTCCCTAAAGCCTCTGCGATAAATGAGGTTTCTGAAGGGTTTGTCTCAAATCTCAGTGGGCTGTGCATGGGAAAATTGGATTTGTCAAGCTAGATCTAAATCAATATACCCACTCTTCTTTCAGCACTATTATCATGCATACATTTTTACCTCTCTCAAGTCACATTACTTGCTAGAACCTGTGGAATGCATCAAAGCACATTTAGCCATTAAAAGGACTTCTGCGTGGTGTAGGATTATATTAAAGTTCAAAAGAGTGAACATAATGGTGTAAAATATTGACCAAAAACACCTACAAAGCGAATAGCAAAAACAAACAGAACAGATAGTTGCATGGTTACCTGGGGGCTGACAAATGCATACACACTGTATATACTTTAAAAAAAAAGGTTTAAAAACTGAATAAAATGCTTGAAATGTTTTCAAAATGACTGATTCTTTGCACTTTTTTCAATCATCGGGAGCAAATTTTGCACAGCAGGGTATAAGAGGAAATCCCTCACTCGCTGCACTCCCCCTTTCATTTGTCACTGCAACTGGATGTGTGTCCTCCCTTGTCTCCTCATCTTTATGCACTGCAGGGGCCCTTGTTGCTGCACTCTGAAGGATTGTGTCTCCTCTGTCTTCCCCACATGCCCTCTGTAATTCCTCTAATAGGCCACTTAAACTATGTGAGCCGGAGCTGGAGGACATTTACCTTTTCACAGGCACACTGAAAATACTAACCTAAAGAATCGACTCAATTAATTGATGTGAAAATTTGCACTCACTTTCTTTAGCTATATTTTGCCTCAGCGTTACAGATATCCCAAATTTAACAGCTAAAACACTAAAAGAAATTTATTTCTACACAACTCCTTACTCAAAAAAAAAAGTAATATTAAGTCTTGATTACAAGGGAGTAGAGTTTAATAGGCATATATCCCCCAGCAGCTACTAAATTATTCTAGCAATGATTCTTTTATTACAGTTGCTCCTTTTATATCATTATTTGAACATTTTTTCTTCATCAGAAAAGTGACAGTTGAAAAAGGTGGGAAGAAAGTGCAGGAGAACATGTTAAGGCACAACTACTCAGGAGCTGGACCGATGAATTCAGTGCAGATATGATTTGTGATATGCACACAAACCACTGCTGGGTTAAGCCCACAGAACATTACAGAGCATCACTCTGAATACACGTGACTTTACCAATGCAGGAATGGTCATCAACATAGCTACACTCATTTTGTCAGATGTTCCCAGGCATAACCACTGCAATAAAACCACTGTTGTCCATCAGTATTAATCAATATTATTAATTATTACTTATTAGAGGATTCTGGTTAGCTTTAGTTAAAGAATTAACGTCGGGGTATGAACTGCAGTTGTTATTGTTAAAAAGCCGGTAGTGTAGCAAGAATTTACCCATTACTACATATTTCACTTTCTGAATAAATAAAATTTAGCTAATTTGCAATGGCTGCACTGGTTAAACAGTTTTCTCACAAGTCAGCTCTGAAGATATGTGACATTTGAAGAAAGAAGAAAGAAGAAATTACCGAGTCTTGATCTTCAAAGTAGAGGGTTGCATTCATGAGCAATATCCTATGCATTTGCTCAGTTTAACACACTCACGGGTTTTCCTGCAGCAGTTTCACCTGATGTAGTTTGACCAGAAGCTTAAGGTGGCTAAAGTTAGTAAACTATACATGTCTCTATAAGACACATTAATGACTTAGTTCACTGATTTGATGACCCCAGTTGTGTGAATGTTGCACAACGCTTTTGCCTGAACCAATGTTGTTGTCACTGTCAGTGTTGGCCATGGTGGCTGTCATCCTGCTAAAGTCACATAGGTTCACTTTAACAGGCATTAAAACTTTAGCCTCAAATGTATTGATGCATGCTCAATCATCCAGGTAAGGAATTCCCAGAAAGTTGATTCTGTTTATCTGGACGTAGCGTTTTCAGTAGGAGAAACACTTCGTCATTTACAACGTCTTCGGTCTCGGAGAAGTCACTTGGATGAGTGACGAAACGTTTCTCCCACTGAAAACGCTACGTGCAGATAAACAGAATCAACTTTCTGGGGTTTTAGCCTCAAATCATTACAAATGAGAGTGATGCATGTACATATTTTTGTTATTAAACTGAGACTTTTGAACACCTTGGCTTCACTGAATTGCTACATGTAGACATATTAAATCATTTTAATGTAATAACATTTTATTAACCACCCCACTCAATTCTTAATCATTTATAAACGGCATATAAACATTTTTATCTGTCATATAGTCAGGTAAGTCCCAGTGGGGCTAGCAACCTGTTTTACAAGAGAGACCTGGTCAGTAGTGCAGCCTTACAGTTTCACATCAGGCACAGCATATATAAAAAGGTCATACATAACACATAATAAGCCACTATTTTGTAGCTGCGTGCAAACTTATGGACACATTAAGGTCTGAATAACATATTTCTCAATAGATATACTTCCTCCATTGTGTAAATGTTTAATGACATGATATAACATAATTGGAAACCTGATGAATTGTTTTAATACTACCTGTGAATGATTTATACAAGCGTGTAAATAGTTAATACATTAAAAAATATAATGGCTGTGTTAGTGAACCGTCATTCTTTACCTCTTTATACTGCACACACTGAAATGGAGATGAACTATATGAATGTTCCTTTTGTAAAAATATTTTTAGCCCGTGTACACTGCTTCTAAATGCCACAGGTAAAACAAAGCATTATCAACTAAATGCTTCATATTGCATCTCAGGAGCTATTGATATTGTTGCCTATAAACAAAGTGGACCCAGGATTAGTTTCTTCTTTGGATGTGTTTATTTCCTCCCACAGTCAGGGGGACCAGAGACTCTAAATGACCCGCAGGTATGAATGAGGGTCTGTACTGTATGTCTGAATGCCTGTATTGATTTCCTGCCTTCCAGGCAGTCAGTGCAGGGATATGCTC
>VUQI01021427.1:0-11811 GCA_015106735.1 Paratilapia polleni
CTGATTCCCCGGCTGCTTGGGGCCTGCTGGGATAGAGCTAATTGGAGCTAAGCTACCTTCGCCCGCACTGGCTACAGGGGCCTGGCTAGCTACAGGATTTTCAATGGTGCGGAGTCGAGTCTCCAATTCATTGAGCCTGGCCTCCAAAGCTACAAACTGGCTACATTTATTACAAGTATCATTATTAATAAAGGAGGCCGAGGAATAACTAAACACTAGACACACAGAGCAGGAAAGAGATGAGACAGGAGGAGCCATGCTGACAGTGATTCGGCTACGAGCTAAGCTAAAAGCTACGCTAAGCTAGCAATGAGTGAATGATATGAATATAAATTTGCAGGTGATTCACCAGAAGTGTGCTATTAATAAAGCACGTGTAGGTTACACTATGAAAATAAGTCACTATGTGAAAGTTAGTAGTTAATCAAGCAACACAAGTTAAGCTACACAACAAGCACCACTGTGCGATGCAACAGGAACAGGAAGTGATACCTTACCACAGTCCACACCAAGGACCTTATGAGAATAACAATCCAGTCTTACTCTTTTGCTTTTGCTTACAAGTGGTAGGCATAGTATGACTGGGGTTAACAGAACAATGTGTGGACAGCAAAAAGCCAGACTTTAATAAATGTGTTAGACAGATTTGCATGGGCATGCTTTTAGCTTTCTGCTTGCGGACATGTCTTATCTTTTCGCAGGTCTTATGTTTCTGAGTGTCCGGATTGATGTTTAGTATCTATCGCTGTAACTCACAAGCTCACTTGGCATCACTGTTACAAGGGCCATATAACAAGCTGCAACATCACTCTTTACAACAAAATGAAGCCAAGTGAAGAGTTTAATGACAAAGAGCTGATGGATGTTTTCACTGCATAAATGCCCATGCAAAATCAAGAGATTGTCTATACTATGTGAAATATCTTCAGTGGTCTGTCCCTGTTTTATTACTGTCTACCAGTGAGTTATTTTCCCATCCTTTTAACTGACTGAAGTTATTAATGTACATGGGCAGAATCAGACAAATGACCTTTCCAAGCAACATGAACAATATGCAGAAAGGGCTTTACACCAAGCAGTGGCATGTCAAAACTGACCAACTTCTCACATGGCTGTTATTTTCACAACACTCTAACACCATTCCTATGCTACACACTGAAGATGTAAGTACAGGGTGAGGATGACCTCTGTGTTCTTTATGTGTCAAAGCAGAATATGTACAATCTGCTCTCAGTCTGTTCCGCTTTTTTTTTTTCTCTACAAACATACAGGAGGGGAAAAAAAGGGCTTCAAGGGTTTCAAAGTTACATAAAGAACTTCAGCTCTGTGTCAGACCAACGTAGGCACATGGTATGTGGTACAAATTTTATGCTTGTTTGTGTGTGTGTGTTTTTTTTAAGCCATTAATCCGACAATACGTGTAATTCTTCATCTCACAATAAGTATGTGTGAGAGATACAGAGAGAGGGGGAGAGAGAAAGAGAGAGAGAGGGTCCTTTGTCTGTGGCCTTTGTATGGGGTCTAGTTGAATATACTGAGGTCCTGGAGTACACCACATGGGTGTACTCAATTTCCTGAGCAGCAACCCCATTTTGAGTCCTAACTGGCTGAACCATTTGCTGAATGTCAGTCACCTGTTCTCCTTTCTTGCCACATTTCCAGCCTAAATCTTAACTGTCACTAACAAATGAAGTTAAAAGGAAAGAGAAAAAAAAATGCCACGCTGTAAGATGGTAAAATGACCTGACAGAAAAGAAGTGGGTAGTTGGGATTAATAAAGAGCGTACTGCCGTGTGCAAATCTACAGAAAAGTAATTTTGTGGGTTTAAGTTCCCATAATGTGTACGTGTTATAAATAATTCATACTGGAAAATTTCAGGTTCTATAACAGATGCATTAAGAAAACTTATAGTAAGTTGAGGCTTCAACATTGATGATCCACTGGAGGCTCGACCTGACCATGCACATGAATAACAGATAAAGATACACTAACACCTAAACTAAAATTCAGTATTTTGCTATGATAAGTTGAAGAGTAAATTATTAATGTGTATGATCAGGAAAGTTTTATACCTTTCTAAATAAATTGGTAAAGTCTTTAAAGGCCAGACTATGTCATGTAACCTGCATCTCTGACTCTGTCCAGTGCAGCAAAACTACCCCACTGCATAGAGCAGTTCCTGGGGGGTTTGGCTAGAGCCCAGCACACACTTTGATGCAATGTTTTTAGGAGTTTGAGAGCAACAGGGCAGCAGTTTTTTCTTCCCTCCAGGATGGTGAGGGCCATAGGGGGCTTGTTTTTTCTCAGCAGTGTGTAAGAAAAAAAAAGTTGTGGCAGAACCTCAGTGACAGATAAAATAAAATAATATGTGATGGAAACTGACATATACAGGCTAAATTTATTTATCTATAAAATAGGACATCATAAGGCTGTGACTAATAGTCATTTTCATTATAAATTAATTTCCCAAACTATTTGATTGGACTATGAAATGTCAGTAAATTTAAAATACCCAGCAATTTCCTAAAGATACAGTTTATTATCACCAAAAAAGAGAAAATAATCACAAGTGAGCAGCTGGAAATACTCAATGCTGAACAGTGAATTGAATAACTTAAATGCCATGCCGATGTAAAACAGTGGATTCTATAAATTCACTAATCAATTAATTGACTAGCTCTAGGACACCCATTACTAACAGAACAGTGAAAATCCACATAAAATTATTGTAGATGACAGATTTTTCCTTTTATTCTATAAATGCTATTTTTCAGCCTCAGAGAGAGAGAGTCCACTGGACCATTTACACAAACCCCTCTGGACGATGCTTAGTCCCTCTGAACATGTACACTAAGTCTCTGACCTTTCCTTTAAGCTAAACAAAGAAGGTTCTGGACAGACCCTGGGACCAGTGGGGGAGGTCAGTCCATTGTGGAAGAGGACATAGATGTTCCTGCCATTAAAAATTCAAAAGTTCCTGTGTAGAAGCGTATTTGTGTACAAGTGGGTGGGCCAGACAAAGGCAGAAAGATGTGGACAGAGATGAGGAACGTTTCCGTTTTACCAGAAGCTATTTCTCTCTTTTTATGGTGGAGTCTCTGGCAGTGTCATAAAGAAATGTAAAAAAGGAAAGAAGATATGCAGCCACTGCAAACCTGATGGCATTGATCAACAATAACAAATAGCATGGAAAGACATGAAGTTAGATGACCTGTCAGGATGTACAATGCGATACTTTATTTATCCCATATTTAGGAAATTCTTTTGCTACAGCAGTTGAAATGATGATGATAATAATAATAATAATAATAATTATTATTATTATTATTATTATTATTATCATCACCTGAAGTAATGACTTGTCAGCTATACCATGTAAGAGAATTGTACAGACTTGGAATAGGTTACTAACAGTTTTTAGGGCTGTGCTATTGTCTGTTTTCATAGTAGTTGTGATGTTTTTAATGTGCACTCTTTGAAGACTAGCTGTGCTTTAAGACACAGCTAACAGGTTCCCAATAAATAAACAATATAAATACACTGTTTTGAAGGGGAACTTTTAAGGAATTGTCCTTGTAATTGTTTGAAAAAGTGCACCTAAAGATCAGTCCTTGTCAGTGGCAAGTTGCACAAGTTATGGGGTTGCAGTGTTCAAAGCAAATTAACTTACACCCACATTTCTTTTGTGTTAGGATGCATCTGTTATCTGTAATCACATAAACCCTGCCCCCTGTCCCTAAATGGACAGCACAAAAGACCTCCAGCTGTAGAAAAGCTGTATGTCCATGTCAGCGTTGAGTTTTGGGATGCTTGGTTCTGCGTAGATTAGGATAAGGACCCCTATTCATATCTGAAGCCCCTCTTGACACTTGTTATCTGACACTGCCTTGCAGTTCAATAACTCCCACAGCTCACGCCTTCTGTGACAGCGGAGACAGAATTTGCTTCAGGTTTAATGGCAGAGTAGGTATTCATGCAAAGAATATGTTACACATTTGAAAAAAAAAATAACTCAAATAAAACCAAATGTCTCTTTACTCTGTGAATGCATTTGGAGATAGAAAATTGCATTTGCATATTTGAACACAGAGCCACAGAAAGAAACACTGGAGTTCCCTTAATGCAGTAGTATTTATTAAAAATATCCTATACCGTATATTTAATGTTCTATTAACTTGGGTGCATGGTTTAATGTCTACAATATACAGTCTATTTTTTTATATTTAGACATTTCAAAGAAATTATAATGCTAACAATTAATGTAAGATGATCTGTGTTTAGAAGCGACTGTTTGTTAAGCCTTAAAAGAAGCTCATTAGAGGAGAAATGTACTGTACTGTACTGAGGAAAGCTTTGTGCAAAGAAAATGTACACAGCTGAGTTCAGGTGCATTACCATTAGCCAAAGAAGCAGGCAGGTTAATTAGTTTCCCTGCAGAGAAAAAAAAAACCTTTGTTGTGTGGATTTGGTGACACTAAAGACTAAAGGGCCTTTCATGTTGCATGATAAAGAGCTAAACATTTTATAAAATGCCCATAATTTCTTTCATTTTAATGGGTTCCTTTGGGTGGCTATTTTCTTTTTTTAAATGTCAAATTAGGTAGACAATTATATGGCTTAGGAAAAAAAATGTTAAACAGATGTAATCACCATGCATTTAACTTATGCCTTAGTCAATTTTGACTCTTAAGACACAGAAGTGTTGAAACATTGGCCTGTTTGTGCCATTAAAACCTGCAGTTATTGGATCAGTGTGCTCCAATCCTTTTCTCTCTATCAAGATTTGAGGAATGTTATGTATAAAAATGTTTGTTTTTGTCTCAAAAACTCAAACCATTTTTCATCTTATAACTTCTTGTTCTTTGGACATGTCCACAAAATAATTGCATAAATACACACACAGGTCTGCTTTTTAATAAAAAGTCTAATCTCAAATATTTCAACTTAAGAAAAAGTCTTAAAATTTGAATAGGACAATCATTTTTTAAAGTCTCCAAAATTTATTGCCATTATATTATATAAAGTATACAGAGACATTAATGTGTGTGTGGATACTTTATAACGTATCCTTTACATTACTGCCAAGTATGTGGACCATAAAAGTAAATGAAACCAGAAATCTCATACAGACAGAATTGTGAATATCCCTGTGGGGCGAGAAAGGATCGAAGCCTTCAAGGAGACATGTGACCTAGTTGGCTTAACCTGCCTTTGTTCGAGTTTGGTCTCAGAGCCAGCTGTGACACGTCTGCTGCTGTCAGCTGGAATCATTGGATGCAGGGCAGAAGGAAGAAAAGAAGACAGTTTGCATGTGTGTGCTTCTTCAGCTTGTCTGCGTAGGCAAAGATGCCAGCTTGAAGTGCTGCATGTCTGTGCGCAGCCTGGCCGCCTGGGAACACACTGACCATATGCACAGTAATGTTGGCAGACAAGCCGTGTTAACGGCAGGAGAAAGGCCATTCAACTCTGCTCACTTGGTCTGGCTTGGCTCCTGAAGTCCAGACAGCACCTGGAGACAGTAAGTACAGTACACACATCATGTATGTAGTGTACTCTAATGAGAATACATGGTCGAAGAAAACTCACAGCGTTTCTTCACACGGTAAATGGTTAAAGTTTCCGCTGGACATTTTTGTTCACTTCAGTGTCAATTAAAACCAGGGACAGGGGGTGAATTTAATATTAGATATACAGTAGTATTTGCCTATGACCAACTTAATGGGTTTAAAAAAAAAAAGCATCCAAAAATCCACAAAATCTTTCCTTCATCAATTTGATCACAGTATATTTAATTCCCCATATGACTAAGAAAGCAGAGTCCTCAGGGACAGAGAAATGCACAGTAAGCTAGGCGCACTATGTTATTTCAGTCCTCTGTAAATTGTTTTTGTGCTTAGAAAATATTCATCAATTCAGTGTCAGGAATTGTTTTTGCTGCCCCCGAGTCTCCTTCCAATCACTGGCTGGGGGTTTACAGTAATACTATGTTCCTTATCTGTCATGACTCTTCAAGATACTAGAAGTGGTACTGTAAATGAGCCTCTAGCGAGACAAAGCTTTCGGCTTTAATTGGAGCGCTATTTATAAGGAATAAAGTAACTGGCAGTCACCGTGCCTTTATTCATTGCAGGCAATATATGTGGATTTTATTTCACAGAGAGCTTAATTTCCCCCTCCTCTGTATGTCAGTTCTGAGTAATATTCAAATGGAGAGTTAACAACACTGTGGCACAGCTAAATGACAGAATGTCTGGTTTAAATCATAATTTAAACACAGGTTCTAATTTTATACAGTTTAACAAAAAAAAAAATGAAGAACAGTTTCACCTGTTTGTGGTTAAAGTCTACCAAAAGTCTAAATTCCTATTTATTTATTTATTTTTTTATCCCAAAAGACGTGTTGCTAGATTTTTTTTCTTAAATCTGCAGTTAGGCAATAATGTAACAGCTGCTTGAAATGTAGCGAAAATAACAGACAAAGGAAAAGTTGGCTTCTTCAACAAACTTTAGGCGTTATGTGTGTTCATCTGTGGCCAACTTCCATTTATCTTTGTACTAACTCTCACAAAAAGCTACCTTTTTTTTCACTTTAAGGATGGTTATGTAATTATTTGTCCAAAGCCGGACTGATAATCTGATCATTCAGTCAAAGTCCAGAACAGCCAGCGGAGCGACCACAGTTCACGGACATCAGGCCCGAACTGAGGCGGCTCCCCCCAGATTGACTGGCTGGTAGCCAGTGTCCACATCTGTCTGAGTAACATGCATTTCTACTGATATCACCCTCACCTATATCATCTTAATTATGCTTTAATGCTCAAACTGTATATGCCTTCAGAGACATGGTGCAGCTACCAATTACTGCATTTCATTTATTATTATTATTATTATTATTATTCTATCACAAATTTGTATGGCACGGTGTATTAGTGATGTTCATAAAAGGGTTAGTGAATATTATCCTCACAGTTTTCTGCATTATTAGCTGCTACTTTCACTCATTTCATTTCTTGATCAGACATTTGTAATTTGACTAGAACCTCAATCTCTGTTCTCTCTTGCCAGGGCTAGCTGGATGACACATACCTGCTGCCTGTTGTCTCATCACTTACCTGCGTACTTAAGGGCTGGGTCTCCCACTCCATATTTGAAAGTTCATACAGGCATTGTCGTGGTAAAGTCAGGCTCACTTAGTTTCATGTTTTGCTTTGCTTTCAAGTACTTAGCCTTTGCTCTCATCTCCTCTTCCAGAAGTCCCTTGGTGTGTTGTCCACTTGCCTGTGGCCTTTTGGAAATTCTTCAGTGGCAAACTAAGACCTAAAGTCCAAGAATACCTACAGGCCTTTCCACTCGTTCCTAAATACTGTAGCTTCCTCTCTTCCTCCACATGGCAGAGCCGCTAAATTCTCATTGCATATTTTGGACTTTGGAAATAAATCCTTTGAACTTGTTATGTGGTCTGCTTCTGCACATAGGTCCAGCTTTTCAAGAAGATATTATGACACAGCGAGGCTGATAATTATGGGGAGAAAGTTCAGCACTCTGAAAGAGTGCTTGGCCAAATAGTTTAACGATTTAGGAATAAAATTAACTAAATCTAAAATGCAAAGAGTCTGAAGAAATGTTTTTATGTAAGACTGATACTGATATTTGGTGATGTAAAAATGCTCTTTATTTTTCTTTCAGACATACGAAACAAAAAGATTTCCCGAACATTTGTTATGTGTAGCTATGAGTCCTTACTGACATAATATGACAATGCAGTATAAAAATACATTTGTTTTGCTGTCACAACCAGTTGTGGATTACTCATTTACAAGTGGCCTCTGATGGACAAGAAATGCAATGTCAGCACTCATAACATGGTTGAAGGGTGTTTCTGAAGTCTCTTCTATAGTTTTTTTAATTTTCATTTATTGGCCAACAAATAAAAGTTATTTGCAGATACCGATATATTGGCAAATAGCTAATATTGGCTGACGATATCACCCGGCTGATATTTCCGTCAGGCTCTAGTTATCAGCACATAGTTCAAAAGCCAGCATACATGATGGTATGGGGGTTCCTTAGTGCAAACTTGATAATGTATAAATATACTGTGCTGAGACAATGTTTTTAAGGAAATCCTTGCCTATGTCAGAAATACAATATCAGACCACACTGAGCACATACTACAATGGCTAGACTCAGTAATGAAAGAGTCTGTTAAACTGGCCTGTCTGCAGTCCAGAATTTTCAATCACCAAAAGTGTTTGAAACACAAAACAGGACAAAGGGGGAAAAAACTGCTGAGCTACTAAATTCTGATGTCAATCAAGAATGGAAAAGCAATGGTAAATATGCCATTGTTTCAATGTTTTTGAAAAATGTTGCTGGTATCAAACTCAAACTAAGCATATATTTAAAACTATACTGTACTGCTGTATATATAGTTTTTAAATGATTTGTAACTCATAAAAATAATTTAAAAAAATCTTATGAAAGCATTCCAACTATTTTGGAAACCAGGTTATAATTACATGAAGATGCAAAGGTTTGGTAGGTGTAACTTATGAGAGGAAAACATCCCACCTTTTAAAACCAGGTTTGAATTTACATTGAGACAAAACAGGAACATATTGCAGTCTGAAGCACAATGCAAGAACAATGCCTCTGAATGGTATGAAAGTGAGGTGGTAGTAATGCCGGATGGATCAGAGGAGGATCAGAGGATCCGGGTGTCACAAGAGAGGTATAGAGAGTTTAAAATACTCCCCAGAGTCTTACTGGGCAAGCGGTACATATAGGGGAAGTCAAGTAAATAGCTCTGGCCATAGCCATCAAACAGTAAGCTGATAAACACAAACTGTGACATAATTCATTATCCTTTATGAACCAAACCTGTAAAATATCAACATCAACATTAATGTGAAAAAGATCAGAAAAAATGTTTAGGATTTATCATAATATGATATATTATGTACACTCTGAAGGAAGAATTTAGTGAGAAAACACAGGTACAGTGGATGTGGTTAACCATCACTGGCATCTACTTAACCTCCAACACCACTCCCCTGTGTAACAAAAAGGTTACAGTTATTCATCCTTGATACCATTAAAACCAAAAACCTCAAGTGCTAAAATTAACAGTGAACCTGTTATCAGTGTACTTGTGCTTAATATTCTAAACTAACAGAGCAAAATATGTGCACTATGATAATATATGTGCATAACATCTGCACACTGAGGCATCCTTAACGACATGCTGCAACCAGAAAAGATTTATCAAAGAAATGTTCTCCATGATTGTTTGGGACAGCTGGGTATGTATTGAAAATTTAAATATAACAGTTGACTTTTTAAAATTGCAACAAAGTGAAAACTGTACACACTGATGGAGCCTTAGATTAAATGAAATGCACCAGCCAGCTTCTGCATCTCAGTGCTTGCAGATAAAGTCGCTATCACTTTGCTAGAAAATGCCTGTAGTAGTTTGATTCTTGAGATGGACTGTACGTTGCTGTGATTTCAAACGAGTGGGAGAGTGGCTGTTCCCAGAGCAAAGCCGGAGCTGACTCAGGCACTCTAACCACAACCCCTGCGCCCCAAATCACACAGCAGTGTTATCTGCCAGAGGATACAATCAAGGAAACACATCAAAGTTCAGTCTCTGGAGCGGAGTTGCTCACGTGCATGGCTACAATGTGGGTCCACGTATAAACAGAAACACATTCATTGAACCGCTCACTAATTGCACATGAATACTCTGTAGCATGACTCATAATGGAGAAGCAATTAGGTCTCTATCACTGGCTTTGAATCAAACATAGCTCTGACTTGTATGCAACAATCGCGCTTTCAACAACTGCAGGCTATCCACGTGCTAGTTTGTCTGATCCGACCTGAGGGAGGATCTGTGGGCTTCCTGCCCACCTGAATGTCAGTACCTCCCCCTCCCCGCTCATTTTTGTCAACTCTTTCAACTTCTCATTTACGCCCCAACCTTCCTGCTTCTATTAGTGGTGTACTCATGTGTGACATCAGTTGGGATATATTCCAATGCCTGGGCCGGTGTCCAGAACCAATGTGCATTTTACTCCTGAATAGGCGTGTGTGTGTGTCTGTGAGTGTGTGTGTGCATGTGTTTGAAAGCGTTTCTGATATTTGCTCAGCTTGAAGATACCCTCATGTTGTCCGTAATCACTTGTAATAATGTTGTTCAGGAATATTCTTAGCCTCCCTCCGTCCGTATATTCAAACTGGCAGTCTGGTTTGTCTCAAATCTTGTTGACATCCGACGACAGCCAAGCTTGACATGTGCATGCATATTAATGAGACCATTAAGTCATTTATTCACCAGCTGATTTACATTGCACAGGGGAGAGGTCCTAAATCAAAGAGATTTCAAAACGTTTCCCAAAATTTGAAAATCAGATGAGACAAGCCGTTTATTTCTCGAGCATAATGTGGCTTTTGGCCCTAAACTTCACTTAAATCCTAATTCCTTCATTAGGCAAATATGAGAGTGGCTGCTTCTACACTAATTCAATTTGCTGAACATGTCTTTAAAAAACTGAATATTGTATGTTGGCATGTGAGCACATGCATTAAATACTGCCTCGAACAAATCAACATATTCATAAGCACGTGAGAACACAGACACACAAACAATATGAATCTCCCCATATTAATCTTGTTCTTGGCCAGGACTCTCTAAAATCTTATCTACTTGTCTGGTTGTCTCTGGCCTCGAGGGAGGAATGTGCATGTGGCAGAGCCGCCTGGCGGAGCAGAGTAAGACGGAGTCGGGATTTGTATGCGACAGGAGGCACCTTTAGGAGGAGCGTGTCTGGTCTGTCTGACGCTCAGTGATTCTCTGCGGGTAGGGAGCAGAAGCTCGCTCAGTTGGAGGAAAAGACTTATGAGCTTTATTGATCACAGACTCATACAGCGGGTGGAGGAAAAGGTGGAGGGGGGTCTCCCTCTGAATAAAACAGAGCTTTTTTTTTTTTTTTTTTAAATCAAGATCGCAACAGGTGAGGTAACTGAAGAATTCATCAGTGTCAGAGAGTAAATTAAAAAGATAAGCTCAGTCTGAGCATTTGTTTGTATACTAAAGAAAGATCTAATATGTTCTGTTATTGAGTCTGTGGACCAACAACAGCACACATATATCTGACTTCGACTACATCCACCAAAGGAAGATTATGACATCAGTACCTCTGGATTTAAGCATGCCTGATGATCACTTCACTTCCACATCACTGGAAGAAATGATGCATGCTCTGTTGCACAAAACACGTGAAGATCATATGATCGGCCTGTGGTTCACTGGGGCGATGAGATTATTACATGTTTCTGCTGTTTGGGTCAATCTAGTGATGGCATTTCTACTTTTAAATAATCCATGACAACAACAACAACTACCGCTGTTAGGTTTGAAGAAGTGACCGTGGGATTACTTCTGACTGTTGTCTTGCGAGGCAACATTAAGTGAACTGCGTGGAAGTGAATGTGAACACAAACTCGCCTTGTCCTGAACTTTTGCTGGAAGGTTTTATAAACTAAGCTGTAAGTTGGGAGTTTGAAAATGGCTTTGGAGAGTTTAGTTTTTTTTTTTTTTTTTTATAATTTTTATAGCTTTATTTCTGTTTTAGTAGGTGTCTGCAAATGTGGTGACCTGCAAAACAGCTGTAGGTTATTCGTAAGTCACAAAGGTAACTATAGTGTCTGTTTAGCTTAAGACGCTACACAAGAAAAGCACAGACTTCTCATTTCATTGCCAACAATGTGTGTGTGTCCTCCAGGTGATTTATGCAGAAAGCGGCCTG
>VUQI01021427.1:11831-22894 GCA_015106735.1 Paratilapia polleni
TGCGTAGCTCCAGGCTCATCAACTCTGTGACAAAGTTCAATAAGCCAAACCACCAACACCATTTACCTGTCTACCAGAGCTTTACCAGACAGCTATTCTGGAATTGCTCATGCCTTCCAGTGCATCTGATGTTAAAAGAAATTCTGTTAAAAAAAGAGTCTCATCACACAACAGGTGTATGAGCAAGCACAGAGGTTGATCAGGGATCAAATTTTAAGATACTCTGTTGTCCTGTTTCATTTTGGAGCCTGTTGCTGTGGTTTGGAGCAACAACAACAACAAAAAAAAAGTGAGCTGAAATGGTTGCTCAAGTACCCGACCACAGTTGTTGGCAGTTTACCACAGCACTTGTTGTGGCAGCATGGTGTCTAACCTCCTGTTGGACCCACATGGTGGCTAAGGTGCAGAGTTATGTTAACTCAAATGTGTGTGTGAGGGAAAAAAAAAATCCTCAGCAACAGTTACATTTTTCAGAAAAGGTAAATATTGCGCATGACCGATGGACTCTGACATTAAGCTCTGACTGAGATGTTGAAATGCAGTTTCAAGGCTGTGGCAGGAAAAAAAAAAGGCTGTACTAGGAAGACAAAGATGTCAGATACAAGGACAGCTTTCAGTACAAAGAGATTTAACAGCTCTGAAAAATCTATTTTACAGAGCAGCACCACAGATACATTGTTAAAATATTAAATACTCCACTGATTGTAACCATTTTTGCTTAATCTAAATCAAATTATTTCCATGTTGATTGTTTTGATCTTATATTGCATTTCACTTTTACGTTTGTGTCATTTCTACCGCACTCATTCCTGCATGTATTAGCTGTTTGAAGTCAGCATGAAATACTGATTGGATTGATGACCTTCAACCACATACCAGATGAATGATAATGAGGAATCAGATTTGTGATGGTCGAGCTGTCTTGACGTGACAGTCTCATGTTTCCAGATACCTGTACACTCCTGACGAATGTGTTTGTGACAGCAAAGCTGGCTTCCCTCCCTGAGGCCATTACTTTTTCTTGGCACACTAATGAGAGGCTGCCCTGTTTGAGGATGAAGCTTCAGTCTTGTGGCATGCCAATACCACTGCCAAGATGACATAGAAGCTAGAGGCAAATCACAGGAACAGGTCAGCTCCTCTTTAAGCCTACCTGACCCTTTCCAAAATGCAGTATGTAAATAGACACATACACTCTATGGACATTTTATTAGGTACAGCTTGCTAGTACCGGGTTGGACCCCCTTTTTGTTTTCAGAACTGCTTTAATTCTTCATAGCACAAATTCAACAAGGTGCTGGAAACATTCTTCAGAGACTTTGGTCCATATTGACATGGCAGCATCACACAGTTGCTGCATATTTGTCAGCTGCACATCCATGATGGGAATATCATGTTCCACCACATCCCAAAGGTGCTCTGTTGGATTGAGATCTGGTGACTGTGGAGGCCATTTGAGTACAATGAACTCATTGTCATGTTCAAGAAACCAGTTTGAGAGAGATAGTTCATGTAATCCTGTTTTTGTTGGAGACATTGGTCACGGTCATGCGTGTACTCTCTGGAGGTTTGTAATGTTCATGTCTTGAAGATGAATGTCTCACATCTTCTAGTTTGTCTGCCCAGGGTTGCTTTGTTTCCATTACTAAGCTACTTAGCATACAGGCTCTCCTTGTCAGTGAGTGCTTGATAATGGAGTTGTTGGAAACCCTTTGGACTGATTTGAGCTTTGAGGGTGCTTTAGTATTGTAGTACTAGTATCTTTCTGTTTGCCACTTCATTGAAATGTCTGCTTATGGCATCAAGTCAACAGAAATATATAGGGTGCTATTCTGTACTGTTCGTTAGGACCAATATGTGGACACATGGTTGAAAAAAGGCAACTTGTCCTTTGTAAAATATCTAGAGCTTTTGATAATCAGTAGCACAATTGACATTTTACCAATTTTAAAAATCTCTAATTAATAGCTAAGATGAATGCCTTGAATAAAAGGTAGATACAGTAGGGGGTTTGTATGGCTTCCAATCAAACAGCATCCTTTTAGTTCTTCTTCACAAGTTCCCCTGCTGCTTTATCTTTTCTTTTCCTAGACTTGTTTTACGCAATTATTTGCCTTTGCTATTGTTATGACACACTTAAATGAATAAAACTTCGGTAAACAACAGGCAACTACATTTAGGGGCATGTTTTTTTTAGCACTGTCTTGCAACTTTTCTCATGTTTTGTTGAGTGTTAACAGTGTGTTAATTTGTGGAAGGCTGTGGTAGCACTGTAATTATATGTCTCTGTTTGTACTGTAAGGCTTATAGAACAGGGGGTTTATTTGCATCTTGTGATACACACTGTTCAGTTTTGCTTGCGTGTGCGCTTGTGTCTCTGTTTCAAACAAGGACAGCAGTTAGCTGAGGTGCAACACCTTTTCTCTCATTAGGCTTACTAAACAGGATAATGATTCCCCCGAGAGTCTCCATCGCTCTGCATGCCCTGTCACTCCCTGCACCACCATCACCATGGTGATCAAAGCCAGATGTGCGCACTGCTGTTGCCGCCAACAAAGCACAACTGTACTCTGTGTTTTTACAGTTGTCACTCTGCTCAGTGCCATAGCCCTTGGGGATTCTACTGTGCTGCAATAACATTAGAAAAACCTATAAACTACCCACAGTTTTTCTCTTGGACTTTTTTCAACTGAAAAAAGAAACAAAATAAGCCCCGTTTGACAAATGAAAGTCATTTACAATTCGGTGTAAATTGACACCGCTTTTTATTTTTTATTTTTTAGACCATTTGACCCCCTAAACTAAAGCTTCAGCTGCCGAATAGTCGATTTCAGCTGTACAGGATTTTCAAAATACAGCCTTTTCTCATCTTTAATCTCTTTGTTGTTTCAACACGCAGCTGCCGTAATTCTGCTCGTTCTGACTAACATTATACTTTTTATCCACTCCTGCAAGCCAGACTTATTAAACTATCAAGAAGTGACCCATAAAAATCAGTCGCTGCTGACAAAAACAACACCGAACTGAACCTTACTAATTTGTTTTGACTGCAGATGAATGAACACGCAGAACGTTCAGACCGCAGGATAACCATTCAGCTGTTTGAAGAGCGAATAAATCAGTGCATTGGGACACATAGCAAGGTATTCAATAACTGGTGGGATATTTTGCATGATTGCCAAATATGTGTTATTTGTTTGAAAAGCAGCAAGGAATAAATTTTCCGTCTTTCATGGTTTTAACAGCAAAAACATCAACAAACATCTCTGCGAGACAGAACAACAAAGACAAAGAACTGAAAGAGGGCAAAAAAAAAAAATAAAAAAAATTACACTGGTGTAATGCAACGGTGATCAAAGAAAGACAGACAAGAAACACAAAAACACACCTGCGGAGACAGATGGAGGTAGCCCCGGAAAAGAAAAGAGAGGGCAACACAGCACTGCAAGAAGTGCTGGTAGACAGAAATGAGGGAGGAATAATAAGGAGGGTGGGAAAAATTCATTGCTGATTTAAGCTTTTAAACCACAACACTGATTCGCGCAGACACGAACAGGTTGTCAAAGACAGGTATGGTTTGATCAATAAACTGGAAAGAAAAGTGAGAGCCCGACTTGTCCCCGGTTGACACTATTAGCGCGTTGGTTTACCACCATAACTGTCTCCTCCTGGATCTGAGCCAAACAACAAGGTGACTTGGCTTGAGCTGTCCCATGATTAATCAGGTTCTGCCACAGAGTAATGCTCTCTGGTGCAGCTTCACACATCAGAAGAGAGAGAGAGAGAGAGAGAGAGAGAGAGAGAGAAGAACAGAAGAGAGAAAGCAAATGCTAAAGATACGAACTCCATCTCTCTGCACTTCAATTTATTCCAAGTGGAGAATATGTTTTGGGAACAGCTCAAGGTTTTTCCTTTGGAACCCAAACCTAAAGAGACTGAGGACAGTGTCAATAAGAAAGATTCAAACAGCGTGCTGGGATTGCCAGATAAACAGCAGAGGTTCTGGGAGAAAGACAGAAAGAAAAAAACCACACAGTCCAGCACATGACTGCTCTAAAACAGTCAGCTGTAGCATTTCATTCCTGTCTGTCACATGTCTGAAGAGAGACAACACACTTTATTTTCATCAATAACACAGCACATAGGCCTGGTAACAGCTCACATTTCACTCATGTAATTGCAGCCTAGAGTATCTTCACGTCTATTTGCTTTATTTATACACAGTGTAACTACTGAATGTGTGCTGTGGCTGAACACTTTGTGTGTAGACCTGGACAAAACATGCCGGCCAGCTGCATCTGCTTATTATATGCCAGCAAGGTGGAAGAACATCACAGTTTCTCGAGTGTACTAACAGATCACAGCATGCATAATCCGAACAGCAATTACATTTCAACCAAAACGTGTTTGGCATGGCAAACTAATAGCACTTTAACATATTTTCTTGTAGGCTGTGATGGACGGCTACATCCTTTGTAACCTATTTTCACAAAGGAGGTTAGGCAGAACGCCATCAGCAGTAGATTACAAGATGATTCTGCCCACTAACCTGAAAACAGAAAGCAATTTTTGCTTTAGGAAATTCCACAGTAGGTGTGTGTGCGGGCAGTTTTAAATACAGCAAAGTTCTCAGCATTTAACTCTTAAAGAAAAGAAATAGTGACAAATCTGTTGATCCACTTTGTAGCTCCCCCCTCCTCTAGAAATCCTCAGACACATTTTTAACTTCATCTCCAATCAAAGAAGCCCAGATTGCAATCTGCTACACAATATGTTTTGCTCCATTTTATTAGGCCCATAGATAAACCTCATAGATGGAACACAGGCCTATGAGTAATGGAGGGCCCCTCAACATAACAAGATCCTACCCTCCTTATGCTCTCCTTCTCCTCTCAGTTTGCAGTGGCTATGAGTTTAGCTGGTCATTTTCCTGATTTTCTTTCAAAGGAACAGGCTTGCACAGATGCTGGTGGCAAAGTGTAATCAGTTTTTAGCTCTTGAAAGCAAAAGCAAGTAATTAGAAACACATTTCCTAACTGATAAACATACATAGAGTGGTCTGAAAAATGTTGGATATCCCTGGGCACATTTGATGATACTGTAGCATTGTCCCTGCAGCAAACAGACATGTAATTTGTTTGCACTAAAACAGACATCTTAGAACATAGACAGTAACTGCAAAATCCTGGAGTTTTCTTTTCTTTTCTTTCTTTTTTTTTTGGCAGTAAAAATCTTGTTATTGTTGATTTAAGAATTTTTCCTCACACGTCTTTGCACATTTTTTTTTAAGCTGTCATGCATGCCCAGCATGTTTAATATCTACCTGCAGATTTTCACTAATGTTAATTTCAGGGGACTGTGAGTCTTGTGGATTCTGAGGTCTGCCTTGTTTTCTTGTTCTGTTGTAAAAGCCAATCTGTTTTCAGTTCCATCAGTTACTTGACTTAGTCCATGACATTTGCATCCTCAATTTGTTATTTAGTCTATTGTTTTCTCTTCCACTAGCTGCCGCACAATCCGAAAGCAGAAGGTTTCCGCCCCCATGATTAAGAGTCAAGGTGTCCTTTCGGCAAATGCTCCTCATTTTTTTCTTTGTTTTTTTTTCTCTCCAAATAGACCTTTGGTGATTGTGGACAAATAGCTAAATTCTAACTTCATCTGTCCTTGGCACTTCTTTCCAAAATGACTGCTTTTCCAGATGTTGCTTTGCAGACTTTAGTTCTTGACTTTTGTCTTGATGCCACAGGCAAGGTTGCCTTCTGATGACTCTCCCATGTAGGCCATACATCAATTCTGCACAGTGGAATGTTGCATAAGACACTCCTGCGTCAGTTCAACCTTCCTGCAGTTCCCATATGCAGTCATATGGGAGGTTTACTTTGCCTCTCTGCCCAGCAGACATGTTGTTTTATCTGAAAGTTTTCTTTCAAATCTTCTCTAGACTTCCACAGTTTCCCTTTCCATCATTTCATAATGATATATTGAACAGCAGAAATTCAAAGCTCGCAGCACTTTGATATCCTCATACCTTCTATAGCTTTCAAAAGCATTGGGACAGTGTTTACAATGGACACAAAAACAGAATGCAAAACCCCACATAACCCTACAATATAAAACATATTGACTGTGGAAAATGAGAAACTGTTGTCTTCTTTTGAAACCAGTGTTTGGGACCTGAGGAGACTAATTGCTGTAGATTTGAATGCAAAATGTTTTATTTATTTATTTTATTTTATTTTTTTTACTACAAAGCCACACTGCTAAAAATAAGCAAAGCTTTCCCTGAAAAAGACATTGGCCTCCACAAACATTGTGTACACACAAATTTGTGCTGAAACTCCACATGCAAGATTGATCTTTTTTTTTTTTTTGTTGTTGTTGTTTTTTGCATCAGCTTTGATGTCAAACCGTTTCCAGTAACCACTGTCACTCCTGAAGAAACACATGGATGATCCCTCTTTTCTTAGCCTGGAGGATGATTTAAAAACGTAAGATCAGATTTTGACTGGCCAGACCACTGAACAATTTACCTCTTTACCGCAGTCCATCTTAAACAAGGTCAGGGCCAGAAACAGCAGCAGCATTTCTGGATCTTGATTTTATTTTCTGGCTGTCAAAAAGTATTTCTTAGCCCGTGGAATTCTTTCCATTACAGAGGTTTTTTTATTTTGTATGTTTTTTTTGTATGTAGAGTCACCTGACAGCCACAAGCTCACAGGCGTTCAGTGTTAGTTTTCCATCTTCACTTGTGCATACAGAGATTTCTTCTCTTCTTGAATTCTCTGAATCCTGATGATGATCTTAATGATATTATATAGTGTTGTGTTGGGAAATGTTCTTGTTGGTCTGTTCGCCTGCACAGTGCATCTGTAGGTCAACTGAAAGATAGGGAGGGGTTCACTCATTATGCTTTATACACACCACCCCTGGTTTGCAGGCATCAGTTTTGATGTTGGATTCAGTTGTTAAGAACTGGGGACTATTGAGTGCTACCAAAAGGCTTGAAGAGTCTGATAACTTCTTGTTTAGGCTGACCTACCTTACAAGTTAATTAAGGCCTAATAAGTTAATTGAGTTCTGGGTATTTCATATTTGCTTTTATGCATTAATATATCAACTGAGGCTGAATTAATTAAGAATAAAACAAAAAAACATGCTTCACCTATTTTGGGGTTAATTTTTAAGAACCAGAATCACTTGTAAATCAGATTCATGTTTGTAACACATTAATTATCTATACTAACATCATGGCACATCGTCTGGAAATATAGAAGAGAACACCCACACAATCCCCAAGATCAAAACAAAAAGCAAGAACCTTAACAAAAAGTCTGTAACACAAAGACAGAAGCAGTTCTCGGTGGAATCGGAAAGAAAAAAGGGGAAAAATACAAATGAATTCTCTACTGAAGCATATATCTGACAGTAACCTGACACTGAAGTAGCAGGCTATTGCTCTTACATTCTTGCAGAGAGCTATAAAAAAAGACCTTGGTTTGATTTTAAAACACTCAGTGAAAAGCATGCTACAGCCAGCTAAAGCTAAATCAAGGCCACCGGTGGAGCTTGGCAAGCACCTGCTTTGCTCTCCCAAATGGCTGACTGCATCACTGGGGAGATGTTTGTCTCTGGCTCTGCTCCAGATGGGGACAGTTGTGCTGCTCATAATGCTGAAGGTATTCACCAGCTGGCAGGCTACAGCAAGTAGACCTTGTCAGATGGTGGGTTAACTGGTCAGCAGATCTCTCTTTCCCTTCACTTCTCAATTCTGTCTCTGCCCAGTTGATATGGGATTTTGGATTTAATCTACTGTGTATTTGCCTAGAACCTATTTATGTTTTAGTGCGTTATTTAAGTATACACACGCCTTTCACGAGCTTTGACTCAGGTGTGAATTTTATTGAGAAAATTTAAGACTTTAAATGCACAGAATACAATAGCTTGAAGTAATTGTTTTCTGTATGACTTCATCAGCCTCTCACATCATTGTGAAGGAGCTTTGGCCCAGTCTTCTTTACAACATTGCTTCAGTTCATTGAGGTTTGCAGGCATTCGTTGAGTCACAGCTCTCTTATGACCCCACCCCAGAATTTCAATAGCAGACCTGGACTTTGACCTTGATTCTTTTCTTTTTCAGCCATTCTGTTGTAGATTTGCTGCTGTGCTTGGGATCATTGTTCTGTTGCATGACCCAGTTTCAGCCAAAGTTAAGCTGTCGGACAGATGGCTTCACATTTGTCTCTAGAATACTTTTGTATACAGAGGAGTTCATGGGCGACTCAATGACTGCAAGGTGTCCAGGTCCTGTGGCTGAAAAACAAGCCCAAATCATCACCCCTCCACCACTGTGCTTGACAGTTGGAATGAGATGTTTGTGTTGATACGCTTTGTTTGGTTTTCACCAAACATGGTGCTATGACCAAACATCTCCACTTTGGTTTTGCCTGTCCAAAGGACATCGTTCCAAAAGTTTTGTTGTTTGTTCAGATGCAACTTTACAAACCTAAGCAGTGCTGCCATGTTCTTTTTGGAGAAAAAGAGGCTTTCTTGTATTCTTCCTCTTCTAATTGTACTGTCATGAACTGTCTGAGATGTAGCTCATGTTTTTTTTTTTTTGCAGTTTCTCTGAGCATTGCATGGTCTGACCTTGGGGTGAATTTGCTGGGACGTCCACTCCGGGGAAAATTGGCAACGGTCTTGAATGTTTTCCACTTGTGAATAATTTTGTTCACTGTAGAATGATGGACTTGAGATTGTTTGGAAATGGCCTTATAACCCTTCCCAGATTGATGGACAGCAACCAATTGCACCTCTAAAATCATTGCTGATGTCTTTCCTCCTTGGCATTGCGTTAACACACACTTGAATGCTCCAGTCCAGCAAACTGCCAAAAATTCTGCTTTTGGCAGGTGGTTACACTTGCTGATCATCATTTAATCAAGTAAATTTGATTAGCAGCGCATGGCTGCTACTTGCTTTTAATTCCTACTGAAGTAGTAAGAGTGTACTTAGTTTTTCACACAATGGTTTTGCATTTTGGCTTACTTTTTGTAAAATAAAGACACGGTCTAATATGTCAGGTTGTTTTTCATCTGAGGTTGCATTTACCTAATTTTAAGACCTGCCAAGGACCACATGATTTTTATTATGTTCTGATACCTTAGAATTGAAAGCGGGTGTACTTTCTTTTTCACATATTTTTCTATCTATCTACTTCTCCAAGGACACTGCTCACTGTAGCCTCTTCCCTTTGTATTCTGTTCTGACCAAGGCAATACATTTTAGAAAAGCCTAACTTTCATTGAAATCTGAAAATAAAAAAAAAAGAAAGGGTAAAATAGAAGAATATGTTCTACACAGGCCTTTCACAGGCCGATAATCACCACTGCACATGTAAAAAGAGCCATGTACCCCTTTGAATATTCTCTCTCAGGTGCACACTGGCCTACATAACTTATGACTATGGTGCAACAGAGGTTGTTTTAGTGCAGTGGGTCTCTGCATATTATGTTAATACAGTATTCACATGTTTAACTGTACAATTGCAGTGACACATTTTGGGCTGCACATAGAATATCTGTGCAGACCACTCATAGATATGGGCAAGATTAAATATACATCAAACCTACAGCCAAGTAGACTTACAGAGAAAAAGTACAGGGTATTAAAACAACACCCCGCAGCTTGGATGATGTTTATTTAGATACGATCTGAGCCCTTTGAAACTATGAAACTTTGAAACGGCATCAGCCTTCAGTTAAGTTGTATGCTCTTGTAATAAATATGTCTTAAAGTTGGAACATGTTTAGAACATTTTGTCCCCTTAAATTCCTTTAGGATGGACCAACTCAGGATGTGAACTGTGTTACTGCTTTACAGTACATTTATGTTGATTATATCCAACATCAAGAACAAAAAAAGTAAAGCTAACAGCCTCATAAATATTGCAAGCATGCAAAAACTATGTATTTATTTACTTTATTTTATTGTAAATATGTCTACAAAAGTGAAGAGTATGGACAGAGATACAACAAGTATGCTCAATTAAGTTTAGCTGGAATGCAGAGGAAAAACAAATAAGTTCTGGTATTTTCTTTCGTGCCATATTTTGGATCACACTTTTTGGAGACGTACATTCACTAGAAATAACACAGACATAAAAAACAGTCCAGTACCGCCAAACTATAATGAAATCTGTTATTATAACCTGTGGAAGTGTAATCATGGCATAACTCGTATGTATAAATACACTGAAATATAGACAGACAATTAACACATATGGAATGAACACAAAAAGAACTTAAAAAGGACAAGAAAAGAAAGAAAAAAATTTTAAAAAATTAAATACCAAACATAACAGAAGCAAATATATGTTTACATTTTTTTAAAATGTACTTGACATGTGATGCAAGTGGAAGTACAGGTAGGACAAAATATATGGTAATGATGTAAAAATGCAAATGCGATTAAGTTTGTTTTTAAACATTACTTATGGCTTACAAAAAAGTGCTTAGCAACACTGCATGTGCAGCTTTCAGAGGAAAAGCTGTTATATTCTGATTCTTTGGAATTTATAAATGCTAATGGCAGTGCACAGGGCAGGATCAGATAAAGACTGCTGAATCTATTTGGGTGCATTTTCATTTTTGAACTATAATGTAATCAACTAATATACTTGAGTATTTCTAATGAATCACAATCAGAGTTTTTTCAAGAAATAACCTCTGAGGACATTCTGCAGACCAAAGCTGTGATCAGCTTTCTGTGCTCCATCTGCCAGAAAATGATTTTTATCTCTGTACCATTGAGCCTTAACAACATGGTCCACAAATTCATTAGTATTTCTAAACAAATGTATTGCCATTATTTAGTTGCCCAGCTATTTATTCCTGACAACTTGGCAATTAATTTTCCTCTTGTTAACACTGTTGAAGAAAGACCTTTAAGGTTATAATCAGAGTATTTTTAGATGTGTGGGTAGAAACATACTGTATGCTGTATAAAAAACAAACAAAAAAATAACCCCCCCCCCCCAAATATAAAAAAAAAACCCAAAAAGCCCC
>VUQI01021433.1:3082-14451 GCA_015106735.1 Paratilapia polleni
CTTGTGGTTATTGCTGGCTTACAATGGGTGTGGGATTCCATAGAGAAAATCTAAACAAGTCGAGCGGTTAGCACGGGTCTGCCACGTTTCCACACAATGGTGCTCACTGACATAAATAACTGAGGACTTTGTGAAATGAGACACCCATTAACTTCTCCTCCATAGATAATTGCCCATTAGATCTTGGAAGAGCACTGAATTGAGAAATAACTCAACTCTGACACTAAATGCGACTTGTAAAAATAATAATAAAAAAAAAAAATAGTCACATTGTGAAAGGGGCCTGGAATCCGTTAAGATGGGTTGGCTTTTTTTGTGCTATCATCCAGCCAAGCACTTGGATTATCAACAAAGAAAATTATGGCTTGTTTTAGGAGCTCGGCAGTCTGTGCCTTTGCCTTTGAACATGGAAAAGATGACAACGGGGAAAAAAGGACACAAAGATGAAGAGGACTGCAAATTAGAAAATAAGAAGAAAGGCAAAATATAAATTATTGTAGAAGAAAGTGAAAAATACAGTCAAAGAATCACAAGCAGCACAGAAAAAAAGTGTTTTGAAATCAAAGAAAAATATGAGCAAAACATAGGGGTTCCTAGTTATTATTTTGTTTCTTAAAAGTAAATATAACTAATTATGATGACTAATAAATGCCTGCAGCACCGACATCACTCATGACGTAGACACTGGTAACAATAGCCTTCACCTTTGATGAACCAGAGCGCATGGCTTTGTTGTCGGACCCACATACTCTCCCTAAATTGATGTGCCCATATCAGTGCTTCACTTCCACTTACTGTCATATGCCTCAGTCTGTGCGCGTGTTCCTATTTGTATGCGTCACAAAAGCATGAAGGTAGGACAAATGATCCAAAGTACCATGACTCATTCACAAAATGAAATGCCTCCTGCCTACATCCCTCCGAGCGTACCACACACAATACCAAAACAGACACAGCAATATGGGGTGAGTCAATTTTGATGAAACTATTGTGACGATAACTATCTGCATAGATCGTCTCAGGGGTGACAAACAGATCTCCAGGCAATGACACATCAGCCAGGCTGACCTTAGTTGTCAGCATTTTGTGTCAAATTCCAGATGATTCCATCAAAATCTCCATGTTAGGAAAGTCGTGCCTGCCTTCATTTTGCTGCCTGTGGTAACGTGCACACACATTTGTGGTTCAAACGTTGCACACACGTAGACGATTACCAATTACAGGAAGAATCAGCATTTAATGTCTTGGTAAGGTGTTGTACCACAGCATACCACCAGGACAGCTTCAATGGGCCAAAAGATATTCCCTTATTTGGTGCTTTGATGATAGAGGTGGAACGCGCTCTCTATCACTGGCCCACATTCTTCCATAGGTGTCCATTTCTGGTTAGGATTTGGAGACTGCAACACGATTCACATCATTTTCATACTCATCAAACCATTCAGGCACCCCGTGTGCCTAATGGACTGTGGTACTGCCATCCTGGAAGAGGCCACCTCCTTCAGGACAGAAATGTTTCATCAAAGGATAAAAGTGATTACTCAGAACAACTTTGTATTGATTTGCAGTGACCTTTCCTTCAAAGAGGACAAGTGGACTCAACCCATACCAGCAAAATTACTTCCTACAGCTCAATAGAGGCACCAGATCACCTCACTGCAGAGGTCAAAGATTTTCCTTTGTCACCCGTGTGTATATACAGAATATACAATATATGGTCACACAGATACGCTTCACACACTCCACTTACACATCCCAATGGCAATGGCTCTATTTATTTTCCCTCATTAGTTTTAAATGGCCCATCCAGACATTACTGTGGCCCCTGCTTTTAATCATGGGAGAGAGAGTCAGTGCTGGCTTCGTCCCCTTTGATGTCCCTATTCAGTCTGCCGGCCAACCAGCAAGCCAACGTATCTACTGCCTCCCCTTTCTGCTACTGCAAACTGCAACTGAACTTTGCAAAGGTCTTTCTTAAACTGAGTCACACATCAATCAAAATAATGTAAAGCATTGGTGCACTGATGAAAATTACAGGACTGTTTAAGCACAGTTTTACTGGTCTACGTAACATACACACTGACTGCTTTGCTGAAAGCAAAAGAAAGACTCTAGCAGAGCATGAGACTGCAATATGCATATTTAATAATGAATCAGCTGCTAACTGAGGTGTCTCTATAAGGAGTCTTATTAGAACGTCTTTAATGCAGTAACATTGTTAAATTATATGTATGGAAACTGAGACTCTGTATTAATGTAGTAATTAAGGAACAATATCAGAGCTCATAGAGGAGAGATTAAAAGCATGTACTGCATTGGAAAATTTTATTATCTC
The DNA here is from genome assembly GCA_015106735.1 of Paratilapia polleni. Taxonomy (NCBI): domain Eukaryota; kingdom Metazoa; phylum Chordata; class Actinopteri; order Cichliformes; family Cichlidae; genus Paratilapia; species Paratilapia polleni. The sequence continues at coordinate 5,418 of VUQI01021433.1, forward strand.
TGTACCATCTGAACCACTATGATGTGAGCTGCATATTGTACTGTACTGTAATTGCATGCCAATAACGGATGATTCGACTGATGAGTACGAAGATACTTTGTTTGAAACTTTTTAAAATAATCTTTCTCTTTATAACTTCTAGTTACCAAAGATCCAAGGCCTTTGTATGACAGCTAGTGATTCTTTAATGATGTTACTGACAAGGTCATGGATCTAAGGACTAATACTAATTCCATTAAGTGTGTTGATGTTTCCAGTCTGTTTTGCATTTCCTTTTCAGACATCGACAGGATAAGGCATTGGGAGAGAATAGTGTCCTGAAGTCACCACCTGACAGCAACAAAAGGCTCATGGAAATCGGCCAAATGCTACGACAACTTTTTGCTGTATCAGATATGACATTTGAGCTTTCAAAGTATGCATGCTAACATAGATTAAATGAATGAAACTGTATGGGATAAGTTGTGGGAAATGTTATATTGTGCACAAATGAATGCGGTTTGGTTTGCTGACAGTCACTAGAATGAGCATAAGAATTTACATCATCAATCCTAGGATCTGGAGGAAGCATTTTCTTAACTGCTCATCCAATTCAGGGTCACGGAAGGGCTTTAGTCTATCCCAGCTGTCATGGACCCTGGACAGATCGCTAGTCCATCACAAGTCTAACACATAGAGACGCTCACTTTCAAACCTATGGTCAATTTAGAATCACCAATTAATCCAACATGCATGTATTTGGACTGAGGGAGGAAGACAGAGCACCTGCAAACTCCACAGAGAAAGTCTCCAATCGACCAGCGAGCCGAAATTACTAACCACTGCACCACTGTGCTGCCAAACATATGGAAACATGTTGCTACTCACAAAATAAATTTATACAGTGTCCTTACAACATCACCAGTGCATGCAGTGTTTGTATTCAACATGATAGCAGGGGTTCAGCCCACAGACACGAGTCCAACAGCTCCTAATTAGCCGTTAAGAAAAAAAGCCTATGATAAGAATGACATCATCACAGCATGACCCGTTTCTGACTGGAGGCCTAAACACACACTGTTAGCGAAAATAGCACTTCATTGTGGCGGATGCTTGAACTCATGCCTCCATTTGTAACAAGCAAAAAAAAAAAGCAAACAAACAAACAAAAAAAAACAAAACAGCAAGGACAGGTGAGTAATGGGAAATTATAGTCAAAATGGTCTGAAAATAACTAACAATTCATTTTAATTTAGCTTTATGGCATCATCGTATTTATGTAATTCTTCAAATTCACAGAGGGAAAGAACCTGGCCCTTTTTTTTACATCAGCAGTTCAGAGATTTGGGGTGCAGTGGTGGGGTTTAAACAGCAGGCACAGTCCAATGGGGCATCTGCTGTGATGCTGCTAGGTGGCACCGTGTTACAGCAGCGGGTTTGTGTTCCCTCCTGACCCCAAAGTGATTTATTCAATTTTAATACAGCATGTTTGCTTTGGAGCACGACATGTATTTGGTCATGAGACCATTAATAGACTAGAAAACATGTTGAAAAATGAGCTTGCTGACGTGTGTGTTTGAGCACTGTATGCATTTGAGTGTGTGCGCCTGTGTGAGTGTGTGTGTGTGTGTGTGTTGCAAGAGTCTTGAGGCCCATGCTGTCACTCAGCCCAGCTCTCAGGGTGGTCTAAACACTGAGCCTTTTTGACTCAGTCACACAAGCACACACACACACACACCCACACACACACACCCACTTACAAACATATGCAGACAAACAAACAAACACTCACTGGTGTACATGTAATAACATACATAACAAAGTATACATAAATATATGACCATATATATGACCATAATGAAGCAATCAAATAACCTCAGCGCTTCCCCTCTTCCTGTCCCAAACCGTGCACCTAAAAATACCGCGGCAGGCTCCATCGCAGAGCAGCAGAAATGGAGAGTACGGCGGAAAGGACCAGCGCTACACAGCGACCCTTTCATGCCTCACATTTCTTGTGGCAAAAGGTTTCACAGGAAGGATGCTAAGTTTGACAGCATGGTGTATTAGTCAGTAAGTGGCTGTCATTTGGCACTTTTAAGTCGGTGAGGCAAATCGGCAGTACTGATGTAGTGGTAGAATCTACCTTTCACTTTCCGAAAACCTCCTAATATTAACGACCATTCTCTCACCAGTAGGAGATGGCTGATGCAAAACGTCTCGATCCTCAATTTTCCAAAAGCCACCCAAGTTTAAGCTGTTTTTGCTTTTCGGTAAATTGGATCAGAGTGGCATTGATTAGAATATATTTCCCCTTAGCCAGGCAAGTAATAAAGCTCATCCCTGAAGCCAGATATTTAACATTTGCTTATTCAGCAGTCTGACTGGTGCAAAGATTTCACAAATCGGAGTATTTGAGATGACAGCATTTCTTGTAAATAGCACCCAGCCATGACAGTTTAAAATCTAAATATTTGCCTCCTTTAGCTCCACCAATCACCACTTCAAAGAAAAATAGCATTATGATTACTTGCAGAATCATGGCATTAAACAAAAATGATCAAATGGTAGAGGGTGGAGAAAAAGGGTCTCTTTGAGCCTCTGTGTATAATTGGAGCAAAGAAACATGGAGTTGTGCAACATGAAAGTGGCACAAAAGTCTGTGGTGTAGTGTTTGGTGACAAGAATTTGACATTCCTGTCATTACCAACCAGAACAAAAACATGTAATCAGAGTATAAACAGAATCGCAACAAAAAGACAAAGTTTAAAATAGGTTCAAATGTGAGAAAATGTTCCTTTTCTGAGCACCACACCACGGTTTGATTTTCCATATCCTCCGAAAGACAACAAGCCACAAAGTGAACGCAAAAGTGATTTAGTGGGGCTATTAGCCCTGAAGTATCTGGATTAGCTCTACTTTCGTCTTCCAGGTGAGGGGGAAATGAGTCATTAATATCTGAGCCATGCTACATGCTTCTCTTGCAGCATCACAGCTTGCACAGAGGGAAATACACGGCTCCCTCCCTTTCCCAGTATTAGGCATCCACTGAACAAATACTGCAAATGAGCCCCGCTTCCCCCACAAAATGGTAATAAGCCATAATTGCCTGTAATCTGAATACATTAGTCCTAAGAGGGTCCTGTTGCTTTTGTGTGCAATCATGGTAGAGCTCGAGGACTAAAATACGATGATAAGAAACATGTATCTTTGTCTGCAGGCAAGAAAGGGTCTGATTTTGGTCTGCCTCATCAATTATATGTTGCATGTTTCATTACCCAACAAGATTACATTGTACATAAAACTTCTTTTTCCAAAAAATGTGGGGCAATATCACTAAAATCAGAATCCAATGAGTTGTAAATCTTTTAACACCTATATTTAACCCATCCTTCAAGTTAAATATTTACAATGCAAAGAAAAGAACATAAGATTCAAAACAGCTGTTACCTTCTTTGGACCCAAGCTCACTTATAACAGACTGGATAGTGGAAAACTATGGTTTGTCTGACCAATTAAAATTTGAAATTGTTTTTGCAAATCATGCATGTCTCACCCTCCAGCTTAAAAGGGAGAAGGGCAGTCTGGCTTATTATTAGCACACAGTTCAAAAGCCAGTATCCATGATGGTATGGGCGTGCATCAGTGCACTCTACGAAGGCTCCACTGATGCTGTACCGTATATACAGATGATGGACACCATATACTGCCATCCAGATGACATCTTTTTCAGGAAAAGCTTTGCTTATACTAACAATGGCAAACCATGTTCTGCACCTATTACAACAGCATGGCTCCACAGTAGAACAGATGCTAAAGTGCTGTCGTTTAACTCCTGAGCAGCTAGATTCCTTTTAAAATTACAGAAATTAGTCAGTTCCCTAATGTTTAGAAATAAAGGAAGGGGTGATGCAGCGCAGTGGTAAAACTGCTCCTGTCCCAATGAGCATATGTTTTTCAAAAACAGTAACATTGGGTTAAGCTGTCTTTGCACGTTTTTCAATTAAATAGGTGGTTTAAATGACTTGTAAGTTAATGCATTATGTTTTTATTAGCATTTTACAAAGCCTTCCAATTTTTCAGGAAATGGGGTTGTAGATTAAATGGGCTGCAAATTAAAAAAAAGAAACAAAAGTGTTGTTGTTAGAATTGTGATTTGAGGAGATAAATGCCTGCAAGACATGACAGGCAATCTGAAATTGACAATGACTGCTGAGGATAAAAGACCAACCACATGCGACAGGATACACACTCAAGCCTTGAGTTTATTAACCCAGATGGCTTCTTTACTTAATTGGTGTTTTTCCTTCATGGACCGTTTCAGTGCTACTTTTCAGTTTGTCTGTCAGCAGAGTTACGCAAAAAACCACCAGGCATCATTTCTTAAAACCTGGAGGACACGTGCAGGATGATCAAAGGAAGAACCCATTTAATTTTGGTCTGGATCCATATGACTTTTTTTTAACACAGCAAGATAATGTCCTGGACTTGGTGGAGGGCTGCACTCTCTGAGTTGCTGTTTGTTTTGAGTTGTGTGTTCCCCTCAGTCTGGAGGTTGGCATGCCTTCCTTCTGTCACTCTTTTTCCTCTTTCATTTCTTATTGCGCTCCCTTCTTTCTCTCTGACTCTCTAGAGTGAGAGGCGCCATTGTGTGCTTGTGGCTTGTTTACGAGGAACACTGATTCACCCGTGAGGTTTGGCTTGCTCGTACTGGAGGGGGAGAAATATGAATGAATTTACTCCAACACTCCACTTCTACCCTTTATTCCCAAATTCTCCCATCATCGTTCTTCCTCTTTACATGCTAATCAGCTACCTCTAGTCACACTTTTCCACTGGTGTGTGCGTGTGTCAGTGGGAGTGTATTTGTGTAGAGCCAGACGGGCGGCCAACACTGGCCAGAGGCTCATTTTTGTGGCCAGGCCAGTGTGTATCCCGACGGCTTGCAGGCGTCTCGGGGGCCAGCTCCTCCTTCCAGCTCCATTCCCTCACCCCCTCTCCAGAGAGCCTTTGCAACCAGCCATTGCTTAGTCATTTCTAGATTCTCCAGCACACAAACAGCACTTGGTTTCAAGTATTTATTAAGAATGACAGATTGTGATTGTGAGACCTGATGGGAAGAAGAGGATGAGGAACGGGGAGGGGGAGAGGGGCGTCAAGTATTCAAAAACCGGAAAGAACATTGAGAGTGGGTTTCACGGCTCAGTTGGCAATGGGAAGTCTTGGACTAAGATGTAATGATATTGCTCCAAAAATGTCAAGGTTAAAAATGTCTGCCTCCCTAGCTGCTGATGGCCATGTTCTCTATCTCTCATGTGCAATGCTTGTGGTTGCCATAGAGACCTGCAATATTGCCTATTCTGGGACACTGGCTTGGTGTTAAAAGAGTAAACCAGCAGAAACTCAAACATGCTAAACCGAGACTGTAACCTATATTTATCCCCATCAGGGAAGGAAATATGCAAAAGTGTAGCCCCTGCCCCCCCTCAATGAAACACAGAAACTTTGTTAGTTATTAATACATATAACATTGATCATAATAAATGCCAGCCAGGGATTGGGCCCTTTTGTGTAAGTTATAGGGTCTTTAACTCAGTAAGAGCTGAGCTCCACTTCAATAGCACACGTGGCAAACAAATAAAATGGCACATGGTTTTAGGAAAGTTCAGAAGTTCAGGACATCAGTGAAGGAAGGGGGTGGTATTTGATTTCTCGCTGACACAAGAGGAAAAAGTTGGGGGTTGATGAGCGAGACCAAAAGGGAGAGAGAGACAGGGCATGGAGACAGCAGCATCCTCTGCTTCACACCTCATCTTTCCCACGGTATTTGGTTTGTTTACAAGCAGGGGTCAGTGACAGGTTCATTCCTTGTGTCCTGGCCCCAACCAATGCCAGGTAGGAGGCAGCCAGGCTGGACACTGAGGTCTTTCTGCCACTCAATGGTCCACATGGGCCAGCATAAAAACGGGCTGGGCTTTCCATGTCTTCGCAAACCCCCTCCCCAACCACCAGCTGACACCAAGCTTTTCCTCTTCCTCTTTGCTGTCTCATACTCCAGCTCCCCCCTTCCTATCCGTTTTTGGCATGCCTTCATCACTCCAAGGGGCTACAGTAACCGTGGAAGATCAGGACCCTTACTGGAAGTCTCTCGACCCCCCCCCAATCTAATCGCGTCTGCAGTTTGTGCTGTTTTGGCATTGGTGTCCGGATGCTGATACCTAAGACAGCAAACCTGACCCCTGCTGACTCTACACAGCCGCACACTCCCCAGAAACAACCATCAACCAATAGTTAGCCTAAAATCTCAATCACCATCTCCCTCCTAAACCTGGTCTACTTACCCCCTTCCCTTCAGAATTTTTTCCCCATCTGATGGCCTCTACTCTACAGTATTTGTGTGTACTGAGGCATCCATGAATGGCTAGCTATTCTGGGCATGTGGAACATGGCATCAATGCCGGATCACATCCATGAGATCTCCCCTGCTTGCACCCGACTACCATACCACGCTTACCATCCCCTGCTAAAGCATTTATGCAGGCTGGCTCAGGTGTCTTGCCCAGTAGTCGCAGAGTCTGGAGAACACTTTGCTTTGTCACAAAAGGCCAGAAGCTTTTGAAGCACTGACTTCAGGTGGACAAGGGTGACCCAGGGGTTGTCACACAAGCCCTGTCAGACTCATCATCTCATTCCAAACTAACTTCCACAAAGTGCAATCTTAATCCTCTCAATCTTAAAAAAAACAAAAAAAAAACATGTTTAGCTGTTTGAGTGTGGTTGAAAAGTTTCTATGACAAGCACGAGACTGCTTGACTGTGTCAGTGTGACGAGACTTCTTACTTTGCAAAAAAACAGACTAAGAGAGCAACAGAAAAAAATGAAGAGAAACACTTGGAGAGAGAATTGGGCCTAAGATATTTTGTGTTCTCCATAACATGCCTCTGAATCCTTTGAAAGAAAAAAAATTACCGCAGTCTCTGCAGAGCTACAGCTCTTGTAAATAATCCGAGTCTGGGCGCCACCTCAGAATCCCAGCCTGGTCCCTGGCCTGATGGGTACCATGTCAGTTCAAGAGGAGGAGTGGGGGTGGCTGTTGGGAGAGGAAAGACTGAGGCGAGGAAAAGGAGGGTGAAAGAGGGGAGGAGGCAGAGGGGTATCCAAGCCTGCTCTTGCATCATCGTTAGAGTACTACTTATCGAATACTGCCTGAGTGACTGAGCAGACTACATGCATATATGTCAAGGAACTGCTATTCCTTATATATAGGTACTCTCTTGTCATTCATACTTTCAAACATCACCTTTTGCAGAGTTAATTAACAAAGTTTGCTCGATTACACCCCAAATCCTTCAGCATGTTTTGAGGAAAACATGGGAAATTTTATGTCTGCATGCTTTTGTATGCAGAAATTCATGTTTCAGTACAAATATCATAAACCCTTACAGTGTTTACATCTCCGCTTGTGTATATCGTTCAGCTCAACATGCACTTTGAGTGCATTTCTCTCACCATAAGAAAACCTTTAAAGTAAATCCTGCATTGTTTACATCAGTGTTTACGGCTTCCAATCTTCTTCTTCCCGACCTTTACTGGCACACTGATACATATCTTGTCACATTACTGCCACCTGTAGATGACTGGAACCACTTTGATCACCTGAATTAAAAGTAAACACAGAGAGGTGGCATTCAGTTCTTGTGCCACATATCTGGAACAAAGTCACAGAGAACTGCAAGTCTTCTGCAACTTTCAGTTCTTTTAAACCAAGGTTGAAGACATTTCTGTTTGCCACTGCAAATAATTATTTAGTAATTTCTTAAGCTTTCTTTCTTTCTTTCTTTCTTTCTTAGGAGTAAGCTAACTTTTACTCTTGTTTTTTCTTTCCAAATACTATTCCATTGTTTAATATTGCTTTTACATTTTACCTTGATGCCTAGTATATTTTATATAAAGCACATTTAATTGCCTTGTTAAAATGTGCCATGCAAATAAGCTTGCCTTGCCTTGAAAACCATGGGACCATTGGTAGGACTGGGTATAGCATCACTGTGCATATGTGCGTGCACATGTATGTGCATGCAGGTGTGTCCTTCTATTACTGGAAATATTATGGGAATATTATGGAAATAGTCTAAAACTCGACAGGGAACTTTTGATATTTTTTTACAAATTAAAGTATACCAAAAACACTGAAAAGAGTGACTGGGAGCTTTTCCCATTACATGGGATGCAAAGGCTTTCAGGTCTGGTCAATGACTTTCAAAACAAAGAATGCTTATGGGCTAGACAAGGGTCTAGCTGAGTATGAATATGGAAAACTGTTCCTGTTTTAAACATGCCTGGCTTAATGGAAAGAGAGAGGGAATAAGGGAGACATGAGAGAAAGGAAGAAAATGTGCAAAGATGAAAAACAGTGCAGACAATGAGATCATATAACAGTATGCTACTAGGTCAATGAGAGAGAGGTAAAAGAAGAGAGAAGGAACAACAGATTTAGAAATTATACTGTATACAGTGCCTTGAAAAAGTATTCATGCCCCTTAAACTGTTCCACATTTTGTCACATTACGACCACAAACTTAAATGTATTTTATTGGGATTTTATGTGACAGACCAACACAAAGTAGCGCATAATTGTGAAGTGGAAGGAAAATGATACATGGTGTTCAAAATCTTTACAAATAAAGATCTGAAAAGTGTGGCGTGCATTAGTATTCAGCCCCCTTTACTCTGATACCCCTAAATAAAATCCAGTGCAACCAGTTGCCTTCAGTTGTAGTTAGTAAATAGAGTCCACCTGTGTGTACTTCAATCTCAGTATAAATACAGCTGTTCTGTGAAGGCCTCAGAGATTTGTTAGAGAACATTAGTGAATAAACAGCATCATGAAGACCAAGGAACACACCAGACAGGTCAGGGATGTAGTTGTGGAGAAGTTTAAAGCAGGGTTAGGTTATAAAAACATATCCCAAGCTTTGAACCTAACACTGCACATCAACCTGAACACACCATCCCCACAGTGAAACATGGTGGTGGCAGCATCATGCTGTGGGGATGC
>VUQI01021439.1:0-11397 GCA_015106735.1 Paratilapia polleni
TGCCAAGACGCATGAAAGCTGTGATTGCAAATCAGGGTTATTCCACCAAATATTGATTTCTGAACACTTCCTAAGTTAAAACATTAGTAATGTGTTGTTTAAAAATGAATATGAACTTGTTTTTTTGCATTATTTGAGGTCTGAAAACACTGGACCTTTTTTGGTATTTTGACCATTTTTCATTTTCTGCAAATAAATGCTCTAAATGAAAATATTTGTATTTGGAATTTGGGAGTTATGTTGTCAGTAGTTTATAGAATAAAACAAAAATGTTCATTTTAATCAAACATATACCTATAAATAGCAAAATCAGAGAAACTGATAATTTTGCAGTGGTCTCTTAATTTTCTCCAGAGCTGTATATTTTTCAGTGGCTGTTTTTGTGGAATTCTTGTAAGACCACACATGTAGAAGAAACATTCAGGAGACTCAGATGTCTTATGCAGAAACATTTATTTGCAGCAAGCTCAGCCAAGGACAGTAGAGGGGAGAAATACAGGTCGACGCATGTAAAGCCACCCGCCACTCTGAAACTCATTCTGATAACAGCAACGAGCAATTTATATGTATTGCACATTTATCTCTCTCTCTAAATACCAGACACTACACGCGACACGTCTTAAAAGGGAGAGAAGGCAACTATGCAAGGTCTAAACTGATAAAATGGGAGCTCTGTCAGTCATTGGTATCTCCAGACATATGCTGAATCATTACATTCTTGAATGTGCGCTCCAACAAAATGAAAACACCACAAGTGACCCTGGTAAGTCTTGTGGCCAAGGCTAAGGTAAAATCAAAGGTTTCAACATTTAGTAGCTTAAAACAGCTTTTGAAATGCTGTGCTGTCAGTCACATCAAAGTGATTGCAAAAAACAAAGATTTTTTTGACAGGATAAGTGAACTTTTACAGCGCAGCCTGCTTTCATTTTTTACATATTTACTTTTTTCATTTTGTTCAACTTGCTGTGAAATTTTGGTTTCAAACCAACTTTCAGTGGAGCTCAAAATGAGTAGGAAAATTACTGAAAAAGACATCACCACAACAAAATTAAAGAGGTTTTCTGTTTGTCTTTACATTCACGTTGTAGCACTCATTCTTGAACCACATCCACTGAATCAGCTAAAGATTAGGGGTGCAAACATATGAACTCTTGCTGCATGTACTAAGTGCATTTTCCTAAATGAGAAGAATGTATTTGCATGTTGCTGAGACAGATTAGTCAGTCTTAAAACAGCAATGCAGAGCATTTGTTTACCCTTTTTGGCAGTAAGCGTAATTACACAAAGACGGTCAACTATTTATAGGATTTTTTTGCCATAGGGCTTGCCATACTTGGAGTTGCCATACTCGTACTAGTAGTCATCTCCTGCTACAGTTGCCTCTCTCCTCAACTATGGCAAACAAACCATTATTGGATGACATAAAACATAGCAGATGCTCATTTATATGTAAAATCCTGTTCTCAGGCTTCTGCATAGTTAAAATTTAGGTCTCATTCTTACTCAATGTCTAATATTGTGCAGCTTAAATTAAAAGCTATATTTATCACTGTAAATAACCTGCCACACTATAGTATACTGTAGTATATTCTCCAGCAATGGTCAGAGTTTTGGATTAAAATCAGTGTCACGCTTTCACTCATCTTTTTCGGAAGGCATTTTCTATAAACAACATAACAAAAAACAAAAGGAAACACCTAAAGCTTTGACCCTCACAGTGAAGGGATCCGTTCCTGTTTCACTGTAGGGGGATTTAAAGGCATGGTTTGGGTCATTTTCTCTCCTCAGAGGGGGTCACTGCAAATCAACACATGTTCTGAGTGATCAGTCAAGATCAAACATTTCTATCCTGGTTGCAGTGACTTCTTCCAAGATGACAATAGCCCCATCTATAGTTCTTATAAACCCTAACCATAGGACATAAGTGGTCCCAGAATGGTTTGATGAGACTGGATGCACAGTAATGGAGACTATGTCTAAGGAAACCACTTCTGATACCATCATTTTATTTGAATACACTATTTGTAGGCAAACTTATGGAAGCATATTGAGAGTCCAGTATCAAGTCCCCACTGAGTGAATATCAAATATCGTAAGTCAGTAAGTCAGCTGTTGCAAAAAGTCTCAGCTACAATCACTTTGACCCTGCCAATTAATTGGTAGATTAATCATATAACACTAATATTAAGTGAATAATTTAATCAAGCAGCAGGGCTTGGCAACAGTAACCACAGACCATTAACTTGGGTAGAGCGTTACAGTATTAGTCTAATCACATCTAACAGAACAAGCACACTAATCATAAAGGAACAGAAAGGAGGCCTTGATAGCAGGCCACTCCAGCATTTACAAAGTGCTCTTCTTAACCCCTCACAAAGCAGCAAAGCAGAAATGTTGCTGCTTTGTTGGACTCAGGAGAGCCTTCAAAGTGTCCTTCATATCGTTATTTTACCCCTATGCACAGACAAGTCTCAATGTGCCAAATCCTTTACTTTCCCTTTTAAATACATCCTCTTCATACCATTCCATTCCCCTTTATCTGTGTTCTCTCTTCTAGACTTTCATGGCCTTTGTGGAATTGGCTGGACATTTTAATAAGTCTGTAGCAGGCATCCTTAAAAAAAATTACTTTCATTGCTCCTATCAGGTGTCTTCCCTAACTATTTTGAAATGAGCAGAAAGACTGTGGGATATATCCAACAGAGCAACTAATTGAACGTGTTAATCATACGGATATTACATATCTATCAGAGCCGTTGCAAAAGAAACCCATGCACACATCACAGTGAATAGGGGTAGTCTAGTTTCTGAGTAAACGTGTTACTCAGTAATGTTAGATATATTTTAAGCTGTGTATTTTTACCTATTTTAAGCTGTGTACTCCAATAAATGGAGTAATTATATCTGCTTAAACGGTTTTTGTTTTTATGGTAAATATAAAAATTTAAAATCCCCCACTTAAATCTGATTTGCCTTATTTTTATAACACACATGTCCACTTGGATAAAAACATTGCTGATGTTTTAATACAGAAGTGTTAATGATGTTTGAATATGTCTTGGTATGCCCATTTTATCATCTATCCCTGTATGTAATCTCCATTTTCTAAGAAAGGAAAACATTTCAATTCCTATCTAGCATTTAGCGTCAACGTTTTGCTCTTGACTGACGCCTCCGACAGTTTCAGTGGCAGACTAAAATTACACATTGTTCTTGTGGGAGCTCTCTAATGGCAAATCGGGGAGCATTTTTGTGTTTTGCAAGGAAAAAAAAACAAAGCATTTAATGAAATCAGCGATCAAATGCTGATGTTTTTCAGTGACAGTTTTGAGAATGGAGACATAAAAAGGAACGTATTACTGAAAAAAATGCAGAAAGCAGACCTAAGCCATAGTGGCTGAAAATGCTGATACTTCATTAACTGAAAACCTTGGAGAAAGAAATAATTCTGTTACTGCAAGCCAAAAAAATTGGGTTCACGCTGAAACCTGATAAAATAAAATGTGAATGTTGAGGCATTTTGTACTGGGTTTTGTTTGAATGCATGTATGGATGTGCCTATTTGTATTATAAGCATGTGTCTGTCTGCGTGTGTACTGTCAAGGAGCACTTGACATCATAGGAGAGGTATGGGTTGAAGGTAGCAGAAGGGGATTTGGTCAATTACCAGCCTGCAGCCTCAGCATCGAGTCCAGAGGATTAGAGCGAGGACTGGGGTCCAGGAAAGAGATGTGCAGGCGCACCAAGAGAAGGGGATCAGTGTATGTGCATGTGTGTGTGTGTGTGTGTGTGTGAAGCATTGGTCAAACACTGCCTTCAAGCAATACCCAGCGACCAAGAGGTACCTTGTCATATCACAGGGGAACACCCTCAAGGTCACTGAATTTCACATAAAATGTGATGGGATGGCACTATAGCAGAGTGCAACATACACTTTTAAGAAAGACATTAGATAATAAGGGATGTGTGCAAGTTCACCAAGACTGGATGAAACACTTAAAATGAATAAAGAACAGATGTTGAGAATATTGGTTGTCCTTACCAACGATAGAATACATAATATTTCTTCCATTGTGGAAATAGCCTGCAAAACTAAAACTGAACAATGTCACAAGCATGATCAGTTCAATAAGCAGTGGGCCACTACCTATGTACAGATCGCTCTGTTACAAATGGACCTCGAAACTCATTTATTACATGTTTTTGTACTGAAACCCACATTATTATTATTTTTTCTACTTGTAACCACTAGAATTTCTTTCTCTCCCACACTGCAATCAAATAGGGATATCAAGACAGTTGTGGCCATTAATCGTATTTTCTGCTGGGAAAGCCTTTCAAGCTGACCGGCCTCTGAGGGTCCAAAGGACCGGTGGGTCCTCAGAAAACAACTCTTGCTATCAACCCTATCCAGTCGCTCAACTGTAGCACTGTTTCCTGGCAACAGGGCTTTCTCCTGTCTCCTGTGGAGGTAGCAGGATAAAAGGAAATAAAGAAGAATGAATTATTATAATATGAGTATTATAATTAATTATTATTATACTAATTGATATTTATATTAAATCCACTATTGATATTGGTAGACCTTTAAATCTTTTGTAAGACAATTAAAAAAATCTCATATTTAATTTTTGTGAAAAAGGCAGGTTTCTTTGGTTACTGTTTTTTTTTTTTTATTAAGGACTTATATTCTTGCTATAGGTTCATTCTAGTTCAAAACAAGAACACACTAAAATGAAACATCACCCTAATGTGATCACCTTAGTGTCACCTGTCAGATAATGCTACAGATGACACAGTTTTTTTGTGGTGTTCTTCATTAATTCAGTGGACACTTCTGTATTTTTATTTATTTATTTTTGGTTGGTGCTTGTTAGTTTTGCTGTCATTGTATGTCAGGCTTAATTTCACTGCATCTTGGCTGCCAACTAAGGAAGACATCCTGGTTTGTCAACAGGTCATTCTACAGCAAGAAGATAACAGGAACAAAAAGGAGAAATTAGATAGTTGTCTTTAACGGAGGAAATAACTTTAAAGTCTCCAACCTGAATCAAGCTGGGATGAATTGGACAGAAGGATGAAAGCCTTTTATTATATCTATGTTATTGGTTGGTTCTTTGCTTTAATTTCAGAGACTCCGATGGCTGAAGAAATCTCAGTTGAGTAGACTGGAGACAGAGATTGCCACAATTATACTATACCACTTATTGTTATCTCAGTTTTGAAATTCACTCCAGCTGGGTACAGTACCGTCACCTCATGTTCCAAGTAGTCCCACTTACCCCTTTATACACATGGTTTGTCCAGAGGTGCTCACAATTCAGGTGTTTGGGAGGTGTTTTGAGTTTTTTGTGACGTCAACTTGAACAAACCAACAATATATCCCTGTGTCATGTCCGTAGTATTCTAGGCTGCTGCTGACCCTGGTTGCAATATAGCTAGACCCTTTGTTCAAAGCCCTATCTCTGGTGAGCCAGGTACTTTGGCTGCTTGGTCCAATTACCTCAGTAGCAGACCTGATGTCTGGAGGAGGTCTGAAACCATGGAGGTAAGGACTCCATCCTAATCAGATCATAGAGATCTGCTGCTGCTTCCCATGGCAGACTTTAACTGGTTTTGCTTCAAGGGTGACAGCACGTTGTTCACCCTGTTTCACTCCGAAGAACAATAATCCACCTCCGAGGCCATATATCATAGCCCACACATGGCCTGAGGGTTTGTTTTATGCCTTCTCTCCTTTCACTGTGCTCCTGTTATTTCTTTGTATGTTGCAGTACTACTCAGTGTTGCAGTACTAGTCCTACTTCAGCCTAGATGCCATAGTTTTCATTGACAAATAATATAATTATACTAAATAATAATTGTTTTATGATTTTATTATAGTAATAATAGTCATAGTGGTGGTGGTGGTCATGAGTTTAGTTTGCGAGGATGTTTGTTAGACATTTTTAATATGGACTTACAATGAGTTAGTTGTGCATACTGAGTAAGTTGTATGCATGGCCTGCATGGCCTTTAAAAACCCCGACCCACCTGTGGGGAATTGCACTTTTTTTGCTAATGACTTTTTTGGAAATTGTGTTTTTGTCAAATAACTGTAGACTTGAGTGTGGGCTAAAGATTCTCACTCACAAGTGCAGTAAAAGCAGAGAGACTGTTAAAGAGAAACAGCAAAATAGAAGAGATTGAGAAGCAATTGCAAGTGCATACATTTATCTTAATTTTTTTTTTCACTAATTCAGCGAAGGTATAGTCCCCTTTTATACACAGAATTGAAAGTCTGTCCATCAGTTTCACATTTAAATTTTATGCATAACATTTATAGTAATATTTTCCGCATGGTATAGGTACTGTAAAAGATATATTACATACACTACTTCAGCCAGAGTTTTCACCATTGTTGGATTAAAATGTTGTTTTGAAGTTGCCGTGATAGTCAGCACAGCCGTGTGCATTTCCACACAGAACTCATTTTCCTAAATTAAAAACGTGTGCTGAGAAGTCTCAGTTTGCCTCCGTGAATGACACCTGTCTCACCTCTCAGAAGTCACTGTGGTGACGCAAATGGAATTTCATAACAGTATGAGCTGTGTCACTTCAGTGTTTATTTTTTTGCCTCCAAGCATAAAAATAAATATATACTCTGCCAAGTTTAAATTGCATACTTTTACTCAGTCTCACATGCGCACACATACAAACACAGACAAAGTCAGATGCTATTTAAAGGCCAAACAGTGAACTATTTCTTGTCGGTGACATTTTTTTTTCTCTGTGAATGAATAAAAGTACCATTTCAAATGATTTACCCGAGGCAAATCATGTTCTTAGCACTGAGCTGCATGAACGTTTTACCTCATGTCAAAAGCTGTAAAGCCTAAGTAACTGTAGCTTGTTAATAATTTATATTTTGCTTCTCTGAGTAGATGTCACCTTGTTCAACCTGATGTCTGGTACTAGATAATGAACAAGCCAATGAAGCAATAATGAAAAAAGTGCAGGAAACGTTAAAGTACTTGAACTTTAATTTTGTATTGAGCAATTTCGTTTTTAGCAGTGTTTTGCATTTAAAACATTTGAACACATTTACTGTGCTGGCAAAATGACCTGTGAAAAATAGAGCACTTTTTTCTTTTGTCTGTGAAACATGAGGAATAATGATGCAAGTAGTCAATGTAAAATTGAAACTGAGTTTTAGTCTTTGAATGTCTGTCCTTTTTTCCTCCTATAATTACCTTTTCAATAATTTCAGCAAAGTAACCATGCCCAGGTGCTCATTGTCTGTGGTGAGCCTCCTGAGTGAGACTTCAGGGTGTTTTATTCCTCACAAGGGGCCACAGTTATATAAGTGGCCAACTGTTTGTATCCATTTTCCTTATTAATTGAAAATTCACCAGTAATAAGACCTTGATCAAAGCAGAATGCCAGCCTTTTCCTCCTTTACTTACTGGTGAGGAAAATAAACACCACGTAATTCCAGCAGTTGTGCTGTCACCTCTGTGTGAGTATGAGTATAGATTTTTGCCCACAGTCTCTCAGGGATTCACTAAACGCACAACCATTTGTCCTATTTTCATACATTGCCCACCAAAGACTATTACTGTGTGGATACCACTGACATAAGATTGTCAGACTTTTCTTGCTGTATTCACATTGCAGGAGACCTCGCCAGGAAGCGTTTAGTTGGTGTTTCTTGTCAGCAGACAGACATATGCTGGCGAGATGAAATATTTGCTGCGAAACAGTTCAACTAGGAGTCATGCTGAGTTAGTTTTTCACTGACATCATTTATTTCTGATGTGTTCTTTATGTTGTTGCCCCACACATACCATGTCTGTCTTTTACCTCTCGTGTGCATTTTTCAGAAGCAGCAACTCTGAAAACATAAGTGATCTTTGTGGGTGTGCAAGACAGAGCGCAAAGTCAAAATGGCAGTGGCTTAAAATAACTTCAGTGTTGTTTTACACTTTGAAAGATATACTTTTTAAAACTTATTTAGTCATTTTGTTTTCTTTGTTTTTATGTAACCAGCCATGAACACGTGGAACACTTATCTCAATGAGTTGCCCATTTATAGCTAAGAGCGGATGCATTGCAGATACAATGTGTGTGCAATCGTGAGATTTTTATCATTGTGAGTATCTTGACTCGTCAGTTTCTTATTGCTCTTATTGTAAAACATTTGGACAAACATGATGAAAAAAACTCCACCTTTATTTAAGGAAATACGGCATATAAGATCTTTTTTGGCTGTGACAGTTTCCTTTCGGTTACTATTTTTCATGTTATTCTGCTACACCAGGGAATAAGTGAGCGGCAAAACCATGTTATGATTCAAAACAGAGCCTAACATGAGAGGTTTTGCCCATAAGATTCAAGCTTTTAAGAGAAAATATGCAATTATATCACAACATGAGGAAGGTTCCATTTGAAATCCATGCTCCTATCCACTTCATAGTGGCATAGTAACACAAACATTAGGAAATGAAAAGTTCAGTGCTTTAATGAAAATATTTAAGGTTACAGTTTTTATATGATTAGAAATTTATATTTTCACATGTATGTAAAAATATTAATTCAACGAAACCAAGTAAAGAGTTGCAGGTACTTTAATTTATTAGTGCTTACAGTAGGGTTTGGTTCAAAATGTTTGTGTGTAAGGGTTTAAAACTTTAGACTGACATGCTCAAAAGACATATAGAAAGAGTTACTACTTTACTTTGAGTTTAGACCTATACAGTCTATGGAGGTCAGTCCTTGCCAGTCATATCTTGACATTTTTTCTGTTTAACCCTAGAACACTAATGTACATTTTCTAACACCATCACTAACGTTGGGTGTATTTTACTTGATATAATATACCCCCCAAAAAAATACTTCTCATCAAATTGAAGTACTCTTCTTTTATTTCCAGCTATACAATGCCTCATAAAACAAAATGAGGTACCATGGGGGGACCAAGATTCATAAAAAAAAAATAAAAGAAATCCACCCATTCCTGGGACATGTGAGCCTTGTCCAGTGAAGGCACAGGCTTCCTGCATCACTGATCACTGTGGGAGAGATAAACAGAAAATGGCCTTTTTTGAGAGCAGAAAAATGACCAGCTGACTATAAATTGTTTTTGACCATATGAATTCCTTTGAAAATTATCACTAAGTGATATTTAGTCATAACCATTACACTAAATAATGATTACATGCAAATTCCAGGACCACTCTAACTTTTACCTTATGCCTCACATACAGTCGGTACAGGCAGGGTAGTAGTGGCAGCCTGAAGCTACCCAAGGACCTATGCAACTCAGACTAACCACAATCACATGGGTGAAAATCACCCGACGTTAGCGTTCTAGGGTTAATGTTTGTTCCTTAAAAATGAGCATAAACACTAGGCCACTATTGTATAAAGGCAATACATAGTTGATAAAGTAGGTTTGTCTGTGTGTGTACATTCTTTCACTCTTGTGTGTGTCATGGGCAAGAATGGTTGACAGTTAAGCAGTGCAGAGCGGGAGGTGCAGTGTTGAAAGAGATGAAAAGTAAATCAACAGCAGACAGGGGTCACTGCTTCCCAGCTTTGAGACTGAGCTGGTGAAAACAAAAAGGCACGATGGTGGTCACAAAAGTGGGCACAAAAGTTCTATGCATTGTGAGGTGTAATGAAGGGTATCATGCAGTGTGGAAAATGTGGCTATGGTTACAAAAACCAACACAGCTCTGGGGCTTGGCAGTACACTGCAGATCAGCAGCCTTGGTCTCAGTATGTTTCCTTTATGAAATAGCTTCATGAGTACCATACTGTTGCTGGCATCCAGCTGGGGTTATTTACTGTACTACAGGGGTCACTTCAGACTTTATAGCTCTGCCCCTGGGTCCTATCACCTCTCCAGAATGATATATCTTCACTAAAACATGATTACCCCAGCTCAGTGTCCCACACTGTTAAGATGGCTGCCATAACTTTATATTTGTACTCAGCTGCCATAACATGATATTACATAGGAGCATGTATGCTGCTTTGTACATCTTTATTTTTCTCTTAAGATGTGCTCACTTTGGCCCGGGAGAAGTGGAATGACATGATAGATGAGCTGCTATGGGCCAACTGTCTCATTTGCTCCATTCCCCTATCTTTGCTTCCTTGTCTCATACACACACACCCACTTCCTATTTGTCGCTGTCATTGGCTATACCGTTTATGTGAAAGCATGTTTGCCGATTTCAGAGTGAGCAGGGCAGCTGATACCACTCGAGAGCAGGAGATACCCTTGTCAGAATCCAGGATATTAACAAACAAGCCTAGGGAGACTGAGGCGTATTGATTGTGTTTATTCCTCTGGCACCTTTTCGCCCATTGCCTTCATCCACTACTGTGGACATTTAAGCTCTGTTCCAGCTCTTGTGCCGGGACCTAAGATAAAGAACAAGGCCCTGCAAGGCAAAGGGCCCCACGGTCCATCTGTTCTGGCTGGGATTCCTGCTCTGCTCCATGTGTCGGGACTGAGGAAGCTTCTTTTCACCACAGACATCTAATGATAGCCATCTTGCCAATATGGATGAGAGCCGATCCTGGGCTGCTTTGTTTATAGCTGGCACTAATACACTCTCTCTGACCAGTAGATTGAGGTTTAAATTGTCCTCTCTTGACATTATTAATTTGAGTAAACTCACAACATTTATCTTTGCATGTCTTTAAGTAAGCATTTCAAACAAAGAGAGTAAAGTTCATAAAGGAAAAAGGAAAAAAAAAAGACAATTCTTTTCTTCTTTCTTCATTTCACACAGAACAAAGTTGGCTACCATTTTTGGAGAGAGGAACACTCACATCGAAAAAATCTTTACATTCTCATAAAACGTTTTCAAATCCAGCATGCCATGGAAGCACTGTGAAACTGTTGTTCAGTAGGTCACTAACATGATGCCTTCATGTGGGGTGCTAGTGGCCTTAATATTAAGCTTTCTGTTTAAATTTGCCATCTGAACATTCTGATTTTTGCTTGCCTGTCCAGCCGCTTGGTAAACTCTGCAATATGCAATATAAATAACCTTTATTATTAATTATTTCAGACAAGGCTTTAATGCATTTTCACAATTTGCAGCCAATGCAGAAATTCTATCGTGTGACCAGAGAAACCTCCCTGGAAAAAAAAAAAAAAAGTTATTTTTCACAAATTAATTGGAGGTGTGCTCCCTCCTGAATTGATCTTAACACCTAGTGTATACTTGCTTTAATACTTATCACCTGCCAGCCAATGCAGCAGCTCCAGTCTTTAATTGGAAATTTGACCCTACAGCATGGATCAATATTTCAGATGGAAATTATGCAAGTTTTTTTTTTTTTTTTTTTTGGGGGGGGGGGGCTGTTTTTTTTTTTTTTTTTTTTTTTTTTTGGGGCACG
>VUQI01021440.1:0-15836 GCA_015106735.1 Paratilapia polleni
GCTGCAATAGGCCTAGGCTGCTGGGGACTTCCCATGATGCACTGAGCACTTCCTCTTCCTCACTTCCTTTCACTCTCCATGTGTTTTATACACCATTTGCATTTAATCATTAGCTATTATTAACTCTGTCTCTCTCCTATAGGTGTGCCTTTTTGTCCTGTCTCCCTCTGCTCTCTTCTGTTTCCCCTCATCCCCAACCGGTCGCTGCAGATGGCTGCCCGTCCCTGAGCCTGGTTCTGCCGGAGGTTTCTTCCTGTTAAAAGGGAGTTTTTCCTTCCCACTGTTGCCAAGTGCTTGCTCATAGGGGGTCGTCTGATTGTTGGGGTTTTCTGTCTTTTCTGTCTAATATTGTAGGGTCTTTACCCTAAAATATAAAGCGCCTTGAGGCGACTGTTGTTGTGAGATGGCGCTGTACAAATAAAATTGAATTGAATTGAATTGAATTGAATTGAATTGAAAAAAAAACATACATGTGAAAAATATTTTAAGTATAATTTGTGCACATTAAAGATGTGGAATATTACCATTATTACCATTACATATTGAAACTGGAAGATAGAGAGTTGTGACGGAAGAGTGAAGAATCTGTGAATGTTGTGATCCAAATGAGAAAATTCACTTCATCTTATTTTGATATTATTCTTATTTATTATAAGTTTATGTACCTGATTTAGATATGATAGACTACCAAAGCTTTATTTGAATTGCTTTTCAATAATGTTTTTGCATTTTCTAAATATATCTTTCTAAAGCATGGAAGGAGGATAAAAGTAACATGTTAGACACATTCTTCAGATTATGTTATATGGATTATGGACTTTTAGATATGGATTGAATAAAATATAAAATGTTTGGCACCAGTGGAGACACGTGCAGCATTTCATTTTTTTCTTTCTGTTCATGTATTATGTCTTTGGTTATAATGCCATAGTAAGCTCTCCTGGAGCCTTATTAGGAGGTCTTTGTTTATTTTTATATTAATGTAGAAGTCTATTATGCTGATGTTAGATGATGGTGGTTAACATGCTGTCGTATTTGGTCTGTTGTTAGGTAATATGTCTGAATGATCCCAGGAGGGAGGGGTTATGTAAAAGACCAGAGACAAAATAAAACATTCTTTCATTCATTCAGTCAAAACTGAGCTTGTCTTTACTCATTTTTTAGTAATAGCCATGTGGAGCTGTTAGTGATCAATTTGTGTGTGTGTGTGTGTATAAAAATGGTATGAACTGTAAACGCAGAGATGAACTACATCCCCATGCGTATTATGCTATTTCCTCCCATGTCCCGTGTCTGCAGAAATTCACACACACACACACACACACACAGAGTCAAAGGACTTCTGGACTTTTTGTCTCAGGTATGACTCCCTTTTAAAAAAAAGCCTTCTAAATGCCAACCTTTTAAGACTTTCTCAAGCCCAAATCGAGATCACCCTGAAGAAATGGTCAGGCTGATCTCCTTTTTTTAAACTCTGAAAGCTTCTCCCGGGGCCAATGCAGATAACAAGTAAACAAATTAATTAATTTTATAAGTTAAAACTGGTGCTTTCCCCTCTTAAACTAAATAGTTTGTGTCCAAGCCACAGTACAGTGAGCACACATTATTAGGCAAGTCAACTTTTTCTGCTTTTATAAGCCCTGGAGGAGCATACTGATAGATAGTGACACACTCTGACAGCAGTCTACCTCTGGATTAGCAAAGCACACAGAGTTGTTTACATGAGCAAAAAGCCTGTGTTTGCATCATGAGCATGCATAGTGGGCACACACAGTCTCTACTGCTGCTCCACAGGGGTAAACAGAGAAGATAACTTGGAGAGCTAGTGACTCAAAGGTCATGTGTACTGATTTTGGCATATCAGCGCATACTTGTACTCAAACAGTAAGAGCATATTTTGTATGGCAGGGGGCAAACAGTGACAGTTTTATGAGACCCTAATTTAAACCACTGCATGATGTAGTGATGGAAAGCACCGAAGTGCATAAGTACAATTTTGAGGTACTACGCCACTTGACTCTTCCAATTTCCTGCTACTTCTTACTTCTATTCCATTCAAAGGCAAATATTCTAGCTTTTACTGCACTTCATTTGCACAGCTGTGGTGCCAGCTGTAGTTGCTTGTTACTTTTAAATCTTCATGTCCTGTTAAAGATTCACAGTGGTTTTGACTTCCCATAAAAAAGTTTTTTTTTTTTTTTTTTTTGTTGTTCCAACAGTCGAAACTTCCAAACTGTATCAAAAGTAGTTAAAATTAGCTCAGCATCAGCCAGATGCAGCAAAAGTAAAAGGCCATTTACACATTGCTGCGTCAGCATTACCAATGATATAATGTCTTATTCAATATTATGAAGTGACAGAGGACTTTTTAAGATGCCTTTTTAATATTTAAACTACTTTTAGCTTTCAGTTCTTTGGGCTTTTACCGAAGTAAGAAGGACTTTTACTTAGAGTGTTTTAACATCATTTTACTGTTTTGGAGAAGTATCTGAATATCCCCCACTGTTACAGTCCCATAAACCGTATTGCAGGGCTACAACTAGTGATTCATTTATGACTTTAAGGCACATGTCTATAAACTGGGAGAAAAAATTGAAACATTATATTTACAAATCCAGTTTGCTGATTTTAATGGTTTAATGGTTGCAGACTTTCTGTAATTCCACAAATTTACTAGTTGACCAATTGTTTCAACTTTATATATTTATGCATACATTATCTGAAACAACAACGTGAGACCATTATTCCTCTGGGGGGTTGAAACTGAGGCCATTAATCAAAACAGCTTTGTTTTTGTAGAAAAGGAGAAAAATGCATTTTTCAGTGGGTCATGACCAAACGCATGACATTGAAAGTGTGGTGGAAAATTGAACTTGTTTTCATTATGGTGAATAGATGACACATGCTTTTTGTAATCAGTTTTCCTGTAATCAAACTTACTTATGAAAAAAAAAAAAAAACATCTCTCCTGAGCTCATAATCATCATTAATCCTACCATGTTTATCCTATCTGCTGTGAGAGTGAGTTGCAGCACTGGTCTGTAGTTACAAGAGCAGCAGGCAGTGTGCATATTCTTTCAGGGTGAGCACACCTACATCTGCCTTGCAGAATTTTCATTCAATATGCCAGAAACACAACGTGCAGCTTCCACTGTCCAAGGTATTTCCCGTGGAGAGGAGGGATGTGTGTCTGTGTGTGTGTGTGTGTGTGTGTGTGACACTACATTCATCACTCCTGGGACACGTGTGGGCTTGAGTGACAGGAAACATTCTCTGATCCAGGTCAGTGGAGTGTGGGTCAAAGAGAGCTCCTTGTCTGTTTATGCACATCAACACAAGTGTTGTCAGCTTACCCGACAACATGTTGACTCATCAGCAGGCCCATTTTCAAGTGACCTCTCCACACATGAAGGGAAATATGACAAGCAGAAAGGAAAGTGTGTAGAGGGACTCCCTTAAGAGATGTGGATTTAAAAGACACTCCATATGCACTGTACTGTAAGTCAAGTGTGATGCAACACAAATTCCGCGTTTGCTTCACAAAAATGATCCAGTTTTCAAACAGAGAGAGACAAAGTGATTATTAAGTTAGGTAAGTTGTGTAAAAATATGAGAGAAGCTAGCCATGAGAGCATTTTGTTTACTAAATTGACTTTTTCTCTATTCCCAGCAGAAGCCAGTGCTGGGTTTACAGAGGGACGCCCCTCATCAATTTATATTCTGCACCGATAATCATTTTGAAAATCGCATGGGGAGAATGGAGCCTAGCCTTCCAGTACAACCATTCGCACAGCAATTATCTGCGTCTCGTATAAATGAGGTCAATGCACATAAGAACCCAAGGTAATCACTTCATGCATCCCAGCTGCCATCAAGGACACTTAAACCCTTCGCTGCTATGTAATTGTTCTGAAAAATAAGCACTGGTTGAGATTTATCTCTAATCAGCATAGTGTATGGCTCAGTGTTGGTTATCATTACACTAATGTATTTATCTGGCTTGATTTGAGCTCAGTATGTCGCTGGCTGATCTCCCCAGAGGCGAGCTCCTCTCGATAAAGTTGGAGGTAATTACTGGGGGCCTGCATGACTGAGCAGCCAAGGGCATTTCTTCTGCTTTGACCCAATCGAACAACAGGGGTTTTCCTTGGCTTATATTTTCAGGACTCCCCAACTCACTTTCCCCCTTTTGCATCAACGTACTCTAGTTTGTGCTTTTGCATGCATGTACTGTACTATATTTTACAAAAAAAGGAGTCTGCCTCCTGCATGTGTGTTTGATTCTGCATGTAATAAAAGGAGAATACAGTTTCTCCTTTTTTCCTCTTCTAAACTGGGCCAGGTCTACACTACAGTGCTGCTAGTAATTATCAACCTTGTGCGAAGAGAGGAGGGAGAGGGAAGGAGAGGACCACGGGAGGAATGAAGTCATGACAGCTAGCTAACAACTTTGAGGCAAGAATGAGGAATGCTCTACGTATGTCCAGAAATAAAAGAGAGAAGGACAGCAAGTGCAATAGAAAAGGGCAATGATGGAGCGGCAGTGCCACAAAAAGATATGGAATATGACAAGCATAAGAGGGAGGAAAAGGAGATAGGGGAAGATGCACCAAAAGGATGTTGTAGAAGAGGGATAGGAGGACAGGGTGAGGTTAAAGAAAGAATAGGAAAGAATGAGGTGTATCTCATCACCTGCAAGTTCAACAGTGGCCTCTTAATTTGAATTCAAGGTTTCATAAATCATTTTATGTGACAGTGGCAGCAGTTCACATAAGTGAGGCACAGTTATTGGTTATTATTAATGGCGCTGACAAGAGCATGTCAAACACAAGCGGGAGCAAATAGGACTCACACTGCTTCCCTGACACACATTCAATATTCACATATGTGCTTCATTAGCATTATGACAGGAACATATCAGTGACACTTAACAACACACTCAGCTCAGGGGATTCAGAGTAATGTAGGGCAGAAACCATGCTGTGTGTTTCTTCAGGTTGAAATGTACTTAGAAAAACACACAAGCATGAGAGTAGGATGGGTGAACCTCACATCTCACCTATCCTTTTCTCCCATGGACCCTCCAGCAAGGACACAAATAGGCACTTTGATATATGCAGAACAAACAAAGACAAACATCCTCTGCACTCCCACAGGGGTCTAGACCTCTGTCAGAATGTGTGATGATCACACCAGCAAACATGCAACTACATTAAACAGCATGATTAGGGACAAGAAACTATTTACACTTTTAAAACTGTGACTCGCAGAGATGTCTTCGCTGAAGCACTTATATATGGTCCCCACACAGGAGAGGAAAATCATGCATAGAGACATTTAAAGACAGCTTCCCATCCATTGTAGATTTTTAGCCAAGCTTATACATATAGCACTTAAATAGAAATGTAAAGACCCAGACAGGCTATACAGACAAAGAAATAGACACACAAATATTCCAAAGATTGACTGGACAGTACACATATGCAAATTTTATCTCTAGATGCTTCATGAGCATGGAATGTATCAGAAATGGCAGAATTGCTGCATTGCATTACCATATTTTTATTGCCCATTATCATGGGCAAGATATCGGGATAGTATCATGTTGTGAGTAACTCAGTTGTATATATAAAAAACACAGGTTATAGATTAAAATACCTCACTAAATGTCATTTTCTTAGTAACTTTTTAAACTCATTTACAGTTCTATATTTTTAATCTTAGACTCTACTAGAGCAGCTTTGCATGATTCACAGTCAAAACTGTGCTTATTAATCTTACACTGGGCTTTGGTGCAGCCCCTCAGTTCATCATCTGTCTGAAACAAGTTTTTTTTTTTTTAGCTCCCTTCCCTCTCTCTTTAATGCTACGGTCACACTAGGGAAAACAGTGGTTGGAGATTGCGGCATGATCAAAATTATTGCAACCGTGCGAAATGAACTTGTGATCTTGTTGCCTTTGGCACGATTGCTTCAAAGTCAGGGATCCGGTCTGCGACCACTCGTAGTCAGTTGCCGTCTTCAAAGTGACTTTGGTCCATCGAGATGCGATAAAACAGCAATAAGACAGAGTCAGTCTGCTATCAGTTTGCAAATGAACGAGGTCAAGTTGGAAATTACATGCAACCTGTTTGTGATAAATTGGCAAAATCACTGTTGCTGTCTACATACACAGAATTTCACATTAAACTGAAATTCACATTAACTACTTCCATTCAGAGTCCAACAGGAACCTCATAGAAATTAGGAAATTCCTCAACAAATAGTGGCATAGCTGCTGCAGGACGGTGATTTAATTGCCAAATGACATAGGTGCTCGGCAACCTTGCTTTTATATAGGAATATAATCAGGATACAATCAGTTGGAAACCAGCTGAGCCAAGTCCTTTATTGCTCAGATTTATTGCAACATGTTGGCAATCTGTCTGCGTTTATAAATTAGACGCAATTATTTACCAACCTTCATCAATCTGTCTGAGAGTGATTGTAGTCAGTCCGAGTCGGACTGAGGTTGTTTGGAGACAAGTTGCCTCCCACCAGGCGACCTACGCATGTGCCTTTAATCGAAAGTGGACCAACTGCTCACCCAAAGGTTGAGCATGAAACATCCTCAACCTCTGAGCGACCAGTTGGTTGCTAAAGCTACTTGCAGTCAGTCACTGAATGCAAAAAAATTCAGTGCAATCCCCAGGCAACCACCAATTTTTCCAAGTCGCAAGGAGGTTACTGTCCTATTTTTACTCTAGTGTGACTGAGCCATAAGCCAACTTTCTTCTCATTGGCTGGCCCTTAAAAACTCAAGATTTCAACAGCCGCAGCTGGGGTTTTTGTGCTCACAGCCAGTGCTGTGTGCCTGAGATGACCATTTTAGGGGTATCTGCTCTCAGTGACATCACAGAGAGCCAAGAATAGAAAACAAACCTGTCTGAAACAGAGCAGTCTGAAGCCTGAGCTGTTATGGCATATACTAGGTAACAGTATATATGATGTAAAATATGGAAATGCATGATAGGTCCCCTTTTATGTACCTAAAATAAATCTTTTTGGTTTCCCGTCAGAGTATCCCATGGTTCTCTTCTATTCATGAGCTGCTTCCTCTTGCACTCTCTAAATTTCCCTCTACTTGTATTCTCATCATTACCTCTATACAGTAGGTGTCTCTATTCTCAGTTTTTCTCTTGTTAGAGGTAAATTCAATCTACCCCTGTCAGCTTTAATCAAAGCACCCACAGATTCAGTTTAGCAGGCATGTGTGGGAGGTTAAGGTGGTATCTTCAGTAGGACAGGAAGAAAAAGAGGTCTTTTTTGTACACACATCCCTCCTCCCGCCTCACTTTGAATAAGATTTAAAGCCATTGTCAACAAGCTCTCTGAGGCGGCATCTTTTTCCACAAGCCAACATCCTAAACTCTGACTGAAGTAAAGTAAAAGACATGATTCTGTCATGTCCATTCACTTTATTTGTTAAGCATCTTCAGCCTAAAAATATAAAGTTAGGTAAACCATCAAAATTAAAATCACTAAATCTCTTAATCTCTGGTGGGCTTTACTTTATATAAGAAATTGCTGAAGATTACAGCTTAAAACTTTCTCTTTCAAGACATACACCAATTGGTGGCAGATATTTAGATGCCCGTGGAATACCGAGGGTTCTTTAGCGCCGAAAATCTCCTGATGTTGGTGAGATGACCTCATCAGCAATCAACCGCTAATCTTTTGTTTGTCTCATCTAGATGTTGTTCAGATTCATCAATTGTGATGAATGCTAATCCTGTTACAACTTTTCTGCAATGATACCAGAAAAACAATCTTCTACAGCAAAATTTTAATTTAGACTTAAAAATTTAAATCAAGAGCTATCTAATAAAAGTAAATAGGATTAGAAGTCTGACCAGGCATTTGACGTCAGTGCTAAGTAATTTGGACTGGGTTTTCTGGGGGTTTTTTTTTGGTACTTAACTATTAAGGGTTTTACAAAACTTACTGGGCAGCAGGACACTTAAATTGCATCCGGCATAACAGTTAGGCAGCATTCAGGAATGAGTATAGTTTGGATATTTTTGATACTGATATTGATACTGCTTGTCGATACCGCTACTATTTGAAACTCCTTATTAATGCGAGTCTCCATGTTTTGTGCAAAATAATACATAACCTAAGCAAATCATGATGCTCACCAATAATGTAAGTAGGAAATGATGTTTGGTAATATGCCTCCGGGTTCAAGGGCTGTGGTAATCTCCCTACAGGTAAAGGTATTAACAACCATGAACAGTAAAGTATTAGTTACCTCAGTAAATTCTTGTTTGAACTTACCCTGAGCTTTTTAAACTTGCTTTTATTGTACACATGATCCAAAAGATTTGATTCGGGTGTGTGACTGGTATCCACTGATGAAGCTGTTGCTGCTGCTTGTCCAAAAATTAATTAGGAACATTTAAAGAAGGGCTAAAGTCCCATGCCAACAGTGTCCTGAGTTAATAACTACAGGTTTATTTTGATGACGGTTGCTAGTGTTTCCTTGACTTGAGGTTGGGACAATTGCTTTTTTTAGTTTGGCAAAATCCCATCAATATCTAAGGTGGGAGGCTGCACTGAAGGAGCCTGTACTGCAGTTGCTCTGCTAAAGCAGTCAAACCTGCTGCACAGCTTCAGATAAAAATGCTGTTTTTCCTGAGGTTGCTATTTTTACACTATTTACACATTGCCTTTAGCTGCATTTTCAATACATGTAGTAAAGCGAGCCTACCAGAAAGCACAGAATGTGAACACACAGAAATGTCAGACATGATTGCTTGAGACCAGCAGCTGCACTATGAGGGAGGAGCTTAAGTACTATAAGTTAGAATGAATTAGTGTTGCATAAATATCTATTGCAACATCACTTGTCTTGGCACTTATTAATACTTTGATACTCACCAGTCTGGCACCAGACCAATTTAATACCAGTCCTTGTTACCCATCCGGAGTAGCAATAGACATTATTCCCATAGGTGACAGGATTCTTCGGTGTGCAGCAGTGGGCAGCTGGGGCTCAGCTGGTGGGACAGTTTGTCCACTAATTGCAGTGTAGGCAGTTTGCTTGCCAGCCTAAGTTATGCCAAAGTATCCCTGGTCATGTTACTAAACTCAAAGTTGCTCTCAGTGGCAGGTGAGCACCTTTCACGGATGCTCTGATGCCATTATTGTGTGTGAGAACAAGTGAATGAGAAACATAAAGTGCTGTGAGTACCACTAAGGTCAAAAAGTACTTTATACATCCGTACCATTTACGGTTTATGATTTAACACACCCACCCCCCTCCACACACCCAAATTCAGCCAATTACAATGTCCGCAACCTTCATTCAAATAGGGGAAAAATGCTCAACTCTCAAGTCAAGACACCCTACTCTCTAAACAGATTAAGAGGAAAACTGAAGGAAGTGTTTTGCAGTGGCACTTAATATCCAACCCCATGGTTTCCCATCTCATCTTCTTCTCCACATGCTGCCTCTATGACAGCTTGATTCACAGCTCTTTGCTGTCCCACCCGCTTTCCCTTTAATCTCTCTACCGATATATATCCTTACATTTCTTCTTTATTTTTGATCTTTTGATCTCCGGTCACCCCCATCATTGCCATCTACCTCCACCTTTTAAAACTATTGTCTGTGGCATTAGTAATATTTTAACTCTTTTCTTTAAGCTTGTGTTTACCTCTGCAGACTTGCCCTGCTGACTTTCTGTCTCTCTCTCTCTCTTTCTCTCTCTGACCCCTGTCACAGTCAGTAAAGTTCTGATGAGAAGCTACCTAACACTGCATTGTCTGATCAGGTGTTGTTGAGTAAGCGAGTTTCCAGCCCCAATCTCTTGGGGTCAGCTTAATGCTATCCTCTGCTGGATCTCTCCTTGTAACCCGGTCTGCTGCCCGCCAGCCGGGCCCTACTTTTAAGCTCCAACCGTCGACTGGCCTCTCCAGTGCTTACACCTACAACATACTACTGCACCTCCATGCCAAACAGGACACTCAATGCTACAAGATGTCTAGGTCTGCACTATATTTGCATGCATTAGAGTCTAATGACTCAGCTAATAGTGTTGCTATTATTTTTAACGCGTATTAATATTTTCATGGTAGTGCTTCTCTATAGCCTAGTAACATTTTTCTTCCACCAAAATCGAGATATGTGGTTTAAAAGATTTTTTTAACCCCCATCTCTAATTTTATAGCTACCTGCCATTGCTTGTTTTCTGCAGTTTTTTAGATCCATTCTTTGTATGCATTTTTTCATTTAACTTAGAGAAAAGTAGCAAAGGTGATCCACAGGGGCAGGCAGCTTGATATCCCACCCTTTTCAAGTCAGATTCCACCTTGAACAAACTAAGAGGGAGATTATTGATTAATCGCTATACATTAATGAGCGAAATTGATCTGAAAAGAGGGCAGCAGTGCAGATCACTGACAGGGCCAACACTTGAAAGGGTCTTCTGACAGTAAGGGACTGTACAGGACACCTAGAGAAAGGTGATGACAAAGCTAGAGGTAGGTAAAATCAGGACAAGTAGATGATCATCCTCTCTGAGATTCGTGCCAGACACATGTAAAAGTAGCAGGCAGTAGCAGTAATAAATTTATCTTATGTGTGCTGGTGTGATGCTAATATGACATCTGAAACTCTCCTCCTCTCAAAAAACACAGCTGGAAGAGAATTTACACAATCCTGCGATGGCTGTTGTGGACAGAGAAAATGTATAAATATATTTCCTAGCATCAGAGTATTAACTGCAAATGACTTTTATGTACATGTTTTAAAAGATATGCACTTGTGTTATATAATCTGGAAATTTAATCTCTAATCTCTAAACCTTTTTTAAACCCACCGAATTTATATAAAATATATACATTATATATCCTCTTAGAATCCCAATGTTCCACACAATGCAGTGTAAAGGCCAGCATTTTTTTCCAGTCCATTTGAACATTATTTTATGCATAAACTGTTGCAGGTATTACTTTCCTTGCCTATGAGTGGGAATGTTAACAATAAAGCAATCTAAAATTCGATCTGATGTGTAGAGCAATGTTTCCTACACAAAGACTTTACTTGGTTGGCCTCCCAAGTATATCTGGTAGCTCATTTTAGCACTTTTATTTTTCATACCTCCAAGAGAACAACACCATCCGTTCAGAGCCAACCAGACATATACATAGTCCTTGTCTTTTCTATCTTTTTTTCCCTACTGGCAGGGTGGGCACATTGTTGTTGTGGTCCTAATATCATTCAGCTGGAGGAGCAGCTGAATGATATTAGGACCACAGCTGAATTCCTGTGGTCGTCTTGCGAGTCCAGCTTCACCTCTTGGATTGTGGCTGGCAACTGTAGTCCTTGTTTTACTCTGTGAGCTTGAGGGCCAGCCTTAGTAGGTGGAGAACTGGTCCTATTTGAGGTCTTTGCTGGTAAAGCAGTAGAGTACTTGGATGCATGTGACGGAGCATTCTCCTGCACAAAGATCATGCCCACCTTAAATGCTAGCCCCTTTCTCATGTTCCACTATTTGAACCCCAGACAATCCAAATAGCTCATCCTTAAAGATAGCAACAAATACCAATACCCCTCCTCCACCTTGCTGGTGTCTCTGTGGTTTCGTCTGGCCCATTAAGAGTTACTTTCATTTTATCTGCCTTATCTTGCTTAGCAAAATCTTGATGCTTCAACTTGTGGTCATGTTTTTTTTCTTTGACCTTGTTTCTGAGCACTTTTATTAGTCCTATTAATTTTATTTGTTTAAATTTAAATATAAAAAAGACCAGGAAATGCAGTTTATATAGATACTTAAGAATATAAACAGGTACATGAACTTTCATTTTCTATGCCAGGAAACCCATATACCGGTCGCAGCAGATGGCTGCCCCTCCCTGAGCCTGGTTCTGCCGGAGGTTTCTTCCTGTTAAAAGGGAGTTTTTCCTTCCCACTGTTGCCAAGTGCTTGCTCATAGGGGGTAGTCTGACTGTTGGGGTTTTCTGTCTAATATTGTAGGGTCTTTACCCTAAAATATAAAGCGCCTTGAGGTGACTGTTGTGATTTGGCGCTATATAAATAAAATTGAATTGAATTGAATTGGTGGGTTGTAGCGCTTTCAAAAGTAAAACGTCACTATAATCACATTATATTTTTCTGTAGCACGTTTACTGTAACCCCATTAAAGTAATAATATTACAGCTACTGTTCAAACAGCTGTTAGTACTTGGGTTATAAAGCTCTTCAAGTACCTGAATAATGAGTGAACAGAAGAAAGAATCACCAAAGTGCCTTTTTCCTGCGCACTTATGCTACAGTCAACTGACTTCAGTTTGTGTGGAAGGAGGAGAAAAATACTAGAACAGTCTACAACTTTTGAAGAGAGCAGATTTGTGCAGATTTGTAAATAACTTTGTAATTTACTTTTTTATTGCACGAAACTGCAAGAACATGATGGTAACAGTGCAAATTGCACACAGGCCACCTGTAGACCACCTACAAAGACATGCTAACACAAAGCTAGCAGCAAAGAACCCCAGACCCAGAGTGATGTTAAAGCTGATGCTGACCTGGGCCAGTCAACCAAAGACTGATTTTCAGCAGGTAACAAAAGCAGTGATGAGCATTGTAGCATTGTAGCCTCCACTTCTACCCGTACCTGTCTCTATAGAAGTTTTTTGGGGGCTGGTTTTCACCAACTTTGCTGCCGCTTGTGTGTGTGTGTCTTCATTAGGATAGGGATTTGTGTCGGTGTGTGGCATTGTAGCCTCAGGTTTACATTGTTAACTGGTAATTATGTGACAATGGATCTCAGGCATTGTTGCCAAGTAACGCAAAAGTAATGTAAATAAGTAATATAAGGCTTTACTTTTTAAAAAGTAACAAGTAATATGTAACACATTGCTTTTTCTGTGTGACGATCCCAACGCTGGATGTTACACTGCCCATGAAACTCAGAAGGCAGATGGGATATCTGAAGACAAGACACTGGTGACACTTTCATAACAACATGATAATGACTGTACTGTATGTGACCGTAGAGCTTTTTCATTCATGTCTACATCAAACCACATGCCACTGCAACTCCAGCCAAACATCTGGTGTCATTATGTAAACAACTCTCAACCCATTTCATAGAAAACATGGAGTGTCTGGGCTGCACTGAACAGATGCAAAATAGTGGTACACTTTTTCAAGGAAATACAGTGGCAGGATTACAGTTTTTTCATTGTTATGTCACATTTTATTAGTGTGAAACTCTTAGCATTGTCTTATCAATAGAGACGTGGTGGTTTCTGTACTAATAAAATGAGTGAGGCTGGCAGGAACCTATTCCCCTATTAATGATAGGAACTTAAATGTATTGAGCCAGCACAATTTATTCTTATCATCAAACAATACCACCAGCACAATTAAAGAAGCTGTAAGACTTAAAACACTCAGATGCTCAGACCAAATTTAGTAAATAGTGAACATTATCATAAATACAGCAAATCAGTCTTTTGGCAGCGAGGATCACTTTGAAGCAATGCAGACATATGTGACCAGAGGGATGCAGAATGAAATGAAAGTCCTCATCAAGCATGAAACCCTGCTCATCACTTTTCATTCTCATGGGGGGGGGAACGACTCTGAATTCACAGTTTCTTCTCCAATCAGCCATGAAGGTGTGTGGCCTCTTTATGAATGATGTTTGTTCAGCGACATTTCCTTTAGCATACTACTCTCCCTAATTGTGCACAGATGAGGCAAAACATTTCTAAGTCATCAGTTTAATAATCCAGCAGTCTACCAGTCACAGCAAAGAAGAAAAGAGTATTTTGAAAATAAATGAACAAATGACATTATTTTTCTCTTGAATTGGTGCAATAATACATAGGAAAAATGCAAATGTGGCAAAATACACAGGGGTATATATATATATATATATATATATATATATATATATATAAAATTAACATAACATAA
The DNA here is from genome assembly GCA_015106735.1 of Paratilapia polleni. Lineage (NCBI taxonomy): Eukaryota > Metazoa > Chordata > Actinopteri > Cichliformes > Cichlidae > Paratilapia > Paratilapia polleni. Next base: position 13,969 of record VUQI01021440.1, read on the forward strand.
AATTCAGCAAAGAAGCTTACTTTGTATGAAATGTTAAAAATAGTAAGACATCGTATAATTTGAGTACTAATACTAAAATTACTTTATTTTGTGTCCTGAAGTTGGTAGGAAAGAAAGGGATCTTAGCATCACATCACATAAATCTCTATTCAAAGGCTCAAAGCTGAAGTTCTGCTTTCAAAGACCAACCATATCAGAGAACCTGACAGAATTAAGTCCGCACTAGGACCTGCAATGGCTTTTAGCTAATTTCACAATTTATTGTTTGTGCCGTTCTGCGTAATTATGTCTGGAAATGCAAAAGCTTTGTCATAGGCATGAAAAGTCATGTTAGAGTTTTGGTCTGACTCCAAAACTTGTTTTATTTTTACTGTGCAGAGTTGACAGCAGTGGCTACCGTTGGGAGAGGTGAGGATGGAGGAGGCGGCTGCGCTGAGAATAACTGCTAGTGTAAAGCTCAAATATTGCAGTGATAAATGTGAATGGTTAACAAATGGAGTTACGAGGTATTTCGTCAAAATGTTGATCTTCATCGTTATACACAGGAAATAAAAGGGGACAAAATAATATGAAAAAGGACTCTTGAATCAGTAAATAAAGCTGTGGGTCTCTTTCATATTGAAAGCTGAGAAACTGAAATGCATTAAATTTGAAAACTTGACATTATAACAACAAAGTGACTTACCTAATTTTATTTTACATGTGAATTTTGCATTTAAGTAAATATAAAAGTCCAGTTTGAAGGTACACATGTAACTCACTTCTGGTTCAATATCCCAGAATATGAGTGAAAAAAGCAACAACCACAAAGATGAAAATGATCATAGTGACTCACCTGGTCTTTTGTCGTTTCGACCTTTTCGACCTCCGCATAGTCGTACTTTGGAGATCAGGACAAGGATCTGTTTCTGGCACAGGGACTTGTTGCTCTTAGGACATGGCTTGCGCTTGCTGGCTACCGGTCGGTTGGCTTGGTCGTCCTTGACCGCCCGTTTCTGTCTAATGAGAGAGCTGGCGAGAGCTGCCATCTTCCCCCCCCTCTCACCTTTGGGAGGGGGGTGTCTTCCTTCCCAGTACCCCCTTTGCTGGTTTGGCTTTTGCTTTCCTCAGTAAACTAGAGTAGGACGGACGTTATAAAGAAAACCCCACAGGGGAGATCGGGAGTCTAAGTGGGTTAACAGGGAAGAGTTTAGTTTGAGGGTTCCCTTGGAGAGGGACGAACTGGATAAGATGCAAGTTCACATGCAGTCCAGTGTATTGGAGCCAAAAAAAAAAAAAAGAAAAATCTAAATCTGACACTAACAGAGAAAAAAGTGATAGTCACATTTTCAGTGTAAAACTTAGACCAGCTTTAAAAAGACTGACTTTTTAAAAAGGTCAAGATGGAGCCATTATTCTATCCCGCTTCCCCACTCATCTTTCACAGAAAAATGTGCCCTAATAGCCAAGTACAAAATGTTATATTGCAAAATAACTAACCTACTTTGAGCAGGCGATACTGAAGAGAAAGAACTCAAATTAATTTACATATAAAAACACTTTTAATGAAGAAAAGTGAGGTCATTTTGAATGCTAGGAAGCTCTTAAAAGCACAAGAAAAATCAAACAGTTTTTCACCATTTGTGCAGTCCATGGCGGTCCAACTTTGCCTCCCATTTAAATGTGGCAGCGTGAAATAATGAGCTGAGAGTCCAAGCAGTAATCCAGCTGACTTAAATCCAGAGGTGGCACAGCAGGCGGGACATTGACGGTCTTTGTCGGAATGAAGCCGGGAACAGAGCAGAGACATGGACACAGACAGGCAGAGATTCCTCTTCTGCCTCCAATGGCATGCTTCTTTCCCACAGACCTCACTGAAACCCCCCTCC
>VUQI01021440.1:16716-29196 GCA_015106735.1 Paratilapia polleni
CACACTCACACAGACACGCACACAGACACACTCTCACACACACACTCCCACAGACACACACACAGACACACACACACACACACACACACACACACACAGACACACACACACACACACACACACACACACACACACACACACACACACTCTCACACAGACACACACACAGACACACTCTCACACACACACACACACTCACACACACACACACACACACACACACACACACACACGTTACTCCTGCTCTTCCTCAGTTCCTCCCACCTGCAAAATGCCCATACCTGTATTGCATGTTAGTGTACATTCAGTCACCTCAGTTGTTCTGCTTCCATTCAGATGCAGAGAGAGATTTCTCAAATAATTTGGGAAAAAACAAACTTCCACACATACCAGTACAGAGCGCAAATCGTGCTGACATACTTTTGCACAAAAAAGCGGCTGCTGATAAATGACAATGCCCTGGAGTCAAGCATTTGTCATTGTGTTGAGTTGCAACAAAAACAAGGTTCATGCTTACCATGTTCTGCAAAACAAAGCCAACCTGATTAAAGGCAGACTTTATGTTTGAAAGATTAGAAAACAAAGCAGGTCTATTTAAACTTCGCAATTTATTTCATTAAATCAAATGAAAACGGTTCACTCATTTGACTGCACTTCTACATGAAATGCGTTCACTTTAATTGTAGAAGTACATGTATACATTACATACATCATCTTAAAAGATCTGGGCCATAAAGTGAAAAAGTCATCAGTGAATCTGTAGCAAAACAGCATATAAAAACACTAGACATCTTTGGTCCAATCCCTAAGACTCAGACACAATAAATGAACTTATCTGATCGGCAATCAATCCAAATTTATTTGGCATGGCACCTCTTTTACAAGCCAATTGCTGGGGAAACCAGCAGCAGAGGCAACGCGAAAATGCAAGGTCGATTCAAATCATTTCTAACAATGCCAAGCAAGGTCACTGTCTGTCAGGGTTTGATTGACAAGTGACAGCAGATGTTTAGTCTCAACAGAGGGACGAGGGCATGGTGGGTCCAGAGGAGAGGGAACCACAGATGAGATAATGCAGTTTGTATTGATGTGAAAACAGGAAAGATATTTTTTCTCTCCCCTCCCCTCCCTTCCAGCCATCCCCACCGTTTCCAACCATCCTCAGCCACTCGCTCGTCTTCTTACTCTGGGTTAAGAATCAATTTCCTAATGGACATCGCATTACACACATTGCCAAAGGTTGTTCTTCTTTTTGCTTTTCCCAGTCACAAGTACATGCCAAGTTACACCAAAAGAAAGCTAAGTGGGGATTCTTGGGACATTATACAGTCTCAAGGTTAAGAAATGTGTCCATTATTATAATGAAATTTGGTGCCAGAAACTTAGAGAACTCATAAAGACTCAGTATTTTTTTAATTTCTTTGTAAGAGCTATTAACTGTATCAGCACAAACCAAACTAAAAAAAAATAAACACACACTATGCCAGAACACTTTAATACCCCTGTTATATTCAATTAATTACCATATCACTTTTGTCTTGCTCAAACACCTAGCTGTGTTCTTATACTCACGTACTCATACCCAGGATTGACTGTGCAGGCTCTGTCAGTGTTAGCATGTTTTATTCAGTGTGGAAAGAAAATAGTAAATTTAAACGAAAGTAAGAAAACTAAAAATAGCAAATGAGCATTCTGTCAAATGTACATATATAAATTCTCATCATCTGAATAATACACAAAAGGGGATTAAATAATGTTTTGCTAAAAACAATCCATCACATAATCCCTGCATGCATATCAAATTACATGGAAATAGAGGGTATTAACAGCGTATACTCTTTTAAAGGGCTTTATATTGAAATGTTTTTCCAAGGATAATGATTCCCAGGTTTTGGTATATTCCATGTTACTTAACAGTCTTTTATAATCTTCTCTAGATAAGCCAGATGAATGAAAGGTAGATGGAAAGGAGGGATTCTTTATCCATCTCAGTGCTGAAAAGTAATTACAGTTGTACGTAAGTACAAACATCCCTTGGAAAGTTTTATTTGGACAAGGAAGAATTTGACTCTCTTTTAAACAGTTTCTACAGATAAAGGTGTTAGCTTGGAGAGTTATTAGTTGGCTAACAAAGGTGCATAAGGATAGGGGGGAAAAAAGGTACAATGAGATGTCTATAAGTAAGACTCTAGAAACTACCAAAGACAGATAGCTTTGGCTGCAAGAAAAGATACACCAGAGAAGCAGAGGCCAAGAGTATAAATGGTCTGTTCTCCAAAGACCCATCAAGAGCCTGCTCCCAGCTACAAGGGAATAGCAACACAAAGGCAGAGCCATCCATAGGTGACACTAAGCAATGCTGGAAGAACATCTGGGAGAAAGAGACATCACACAGCACCAGTGGCATTTGCTGGATGGAGACGACACACAGCAGCTCCCAAGAATAAGAACCACTTAACATCACAAAGGCAGACAGTGTCCAGACGAGGCATGATCCACTCCTTCTGGTTGAAGTACCTAACAGAACTCCATGATCAACTGGCAGCACAAATGTGTGAGCTGCTAACAACAGGCACTCACCCAGACTTACTAACACAGAGCAGAACAATACTGATCATTAAGGATCCCCACAAGGGTAGCTTCCAACTACTGGCCAATAACCTGAATTTCCACGAGATGGAATCTCCTCTGAGGTACGATATCAGCTACAGTAAGTTGAATACATGAGTGAAGCTCAGAATCCCATTGGAAGCAACACCAGAGGATCAAAGCACCAGGTACTAGCTGAATCAACCTGAGTACTGCTTTGATTTACGACAAGTAACCCTATCATTGATGCTCCATACATGGACACTAAAGTGTTTGATGCACTGATATCCTCCATCAAGAGCCCTGAACGCCAACCTCAAGACCGTCGCACAAGTCACCATCAAATATGGCATATTTAGGGGTACCACTGTCCTTGCTGCTATTTTGCATAGCCCTGACCCCCTTGAGCCAGCTTATTGCAAACAGGTTACAGATTCAGGAGTGGAGTGAACATCAGCCACCCACAGTGCTTAAATTTATTAGACCACCACCCAAGGTAAGGTTTATGCCATAACTGCCCTAAATTAACAGTACTGGTAATTAATGTTTCTGTAACTGTAAATCCACCAGTATGGCCAAGCTCTTTAATCAAAATGATATTTTTAATGCTAAAATATAATTATTGTTGTTATCCATGAATTTTAAAATTTACAGTTTTAAAAAACACAGAAAAAATAGTAAAGCACATTATTATTTATTTGATGAAGACACCAAATATTTACTTGCATTCCTGAACAGAAAAATCAGTTTTAGTGGTTGAATGTTATGCTTGATTAATTTCTGATTTCTCAGAGACGTCCAGTGTGCCAGTTCAAAGTTGGATATAAAAACATGAATTCAGTTTGAAATTCCTCACTCCTGTTCACAATGGTAAAACTTTGAGAACTCACTGAAAAGGAAAGAGTCCGCATTAAAGCACTTTGTGATGCTGGATGTTTTTTCTCGTTTTTATGACAGGTGGTCCAATAAATTTGTTAAGCACTGTACATGGATGACACATGCTGAGAAATCAGCTAAATTGTAGGAATAAGACCCAAACCATCAACATTTAAGTCCTACCGGTCAATTACCCATCTGGAATAAGCTGGCCATATAGGAGGCGATAGATGGCACTGATGTCAAGACATGAAAACTCCTCACAATGCACAAAGGGTTCTACCCAAAGTCCAGCACCCCGAGACTCTATGTGCAATGAAAAGAGGGAGGGGGAGGATTAGTGAGTGTCACAGCCGCGATCGAGGATAAAACAAGGAGAATACACCAGGAATATGTCCCTCTGGGGTGAACTACTATATGACTGCCTCAGGCAGCAGAAGACAGATGGCCTGTAGGAAAAAAGACAAAATACAACAGGAGACCAAGCCCCTCCATGGGATGTAACATCAACAGATACTGACAGACATCAAGATATTCTACCAGAAGCTAGAAAAGGCCAGGCTGAAGAACAGCACAGTGTCTCTGATCAAGGCAGCATAAGAATGAGTCCTAAGCACCAGATCTATAGAAGCAGGGGTTTAGCGCAGCAGACAATACCCAATGTGAAGGCTGTGCAAAGATGCAAATGAGATAGTCCAGCACATGGTAGTAGAGTATAAAATGCAAGCTGGGACAGCGTACACTGAAAGACATAACCAGGTGGCTGGGATAGTGTACAGGAACATATATGCAGGATTCCCAAAGTCCCGGTGGGACAAATGTCTGAAAGCGGTTGAAAATGACAGACCTAAGATCCTGTGAAACTTTAATTTCCATACTGACAAGCAGCTGCTGGCTAACCAACCAGACATTGTGGTGGCTGATAAGGAGCAGAAGACTGCAGCTGTGACAGAAGTGGTGATCCCAGATGAACATTTTGGATTTCATATCCATTTAAAAAAGTTACTTGCAAATAAGACTCAGATTTCCTCAAATTTATGACTGATCACTGGATACTTTGTCTCACACACTCTTTTTCAGATCTAAATGAAAGTGAGCTTGATAGCTCTGTGTGCCAACTAGTAGAGTTACTGGCAATTACCACTTTTGAAAAGTGATTAATTTAATTCACAATCAGTTAGTTTTGACAGTGCCAGTGAGTGTTTAGACAAAACAAACAACTGTAAGAGGTTTTTCTTTGGGCTTTCCAAATTTTGACAGGAATTTATATATTGATGGAAATACACCCAGTATAGTTGCTGTAAGGTGCCCTTGGGAATGCTGGCTTGTTGAACTGTGATAAAGTGTAGCTACACTGAAGTTTAGACATGCACCTATGTTTACGTTAATGCGCCGATACACACAAACACACACACACACAAAGCCAGAAAGAGTTAAGCACATCAAAACAATTGGCCCAGTTCTGTCTCTTTCTCTCTCCTCTCTTCTTCATCCCTCTCTCTCCTTCAATCCTCTCTCAGCTCATCATACTGTCCACAGATGACAGGAGGTATTCTTCGTTAATCCCCCTCCATTATGCGACCATGTGGAATCCGAGGCCTGCTTCTTGCATACAGAAATAATATTTCCTGTGTCCATGACCCACGGGTGAGTTGCCCATTAGCTTTGAGCAGCACATATCATTCTCAGTTTCATTCTTTATTTAGCCCTGTTCAGATCAGTCTCTGGTAATTAGGTTTTAAAAGTAATTACTCTGTTTGAGACAGATGCAGATTCTCTTTTTTTCTGTATGCAACACCTCCTGAGTTTGGCTCGCTGCGAGTTAGCTTTTATACTGCCATGCCCAGCAGATGCTTTGCTGTTGAATAATACTAGTTATGCAGATTTTTCTAAAAAAATCAATTATTGTATGTATAAATTTGTTCCACTATATTCCCTGTGTAGAGAAAGTTTGTTAAAAACTAGTATTCTATTATCAGAAATAGTACCATTTTTTCCAGTTTCCTACAAGGGCAAACATCAACATAACAATGTAACTGTGATCAGCACAACATTTCTATGTTTAGAATTTGTCATTATTCGTTGTTTTTGTTCAGGATTGTGTTATGATGGTTTGGGGACAGTGCTAGGTACATTTTGTAGTGTAGCTGAGTTAATATCTGTTGAACGAAATTTCATTTCTACAGTGGGTGCTTAGATTTCTTTCTTTGTTTTTTTTTAACCATGCTAATGCCATGGCTCTAGTCATGGCAGCATTGGTCTGCCACTTGGTCCATCTGTCATTCAGTTGTCTTGGTCCAGACTGGAATATCTCTATGTGCAGATATTGGATAGATTTTCGTGACTATGTGGGCAGAATGGTCTGCAGTAATACCAACTTTGATGATCCCCTTTTGGTTAGGACATGTATAGCATATTGGAATACTTCACAAAAGATTGAACCATGAATAATGATATGGAAGTTATACCAAGCTTTCCTCAATTTCTTAAGTAACAAACCTTGATGCTTGGTGCTTTTTTGTCTGACACTCAGCTCCTGGCCTACGTTAATTTAAGGGGCAACCCACTGGGCTGCAAAAAGAAAAAAATCTAGGGGAAAACTACCCAAGTTTATGGTCTCAATCTTTGGTGTCAAGGCACATTTAATACACAGTGCTGTTCATTTTGTAATTATGGACACATGTACAGAAAAATAGAAAAGGTGCACTTTTGGGCAAGCCTGCCTTGTGTTTAAAAAGTCGCTGCCATATGAGAATGCAGCCTCTTAGGTTTGTCACATCTGGTTTAAAAAAAAATCAAGATGGCAATGGCCAAAATGCTCAGCTCGAAGTTTTAAAACTTCAGTGAGTGTCATGTTGGCTACATCCATCTCTCTTCTCTACAGTCTCCAATAACTGTGCTTCTTTTATTCTGCATGCTAATTTAGCATTGGCAGATAGCTAGATAAACTGGACAGATAACATATTCTAAACTTATGTTGTAGTGTTCATCTACAAAACTGCTACAGTTACAAGAACTAGGCAGACAGAGAATTTTATCTTATTCACGCCATTTGCCCCTGTTTTACAATTTGTGCGCCCCTTATGAGCACTCAGCAAACACTGTGGTATCTCCATCTATTTAAACTATAATAGCAAAGTAGTTTTGCTAAGCGATTCTAAAACATAATATTTGAAACTCAGATGTCATGCAATATTGGCTACTATATTTTTAACTGTTTACATTTACCAGTTGGTCATTATCATCCCTTCTTAACTGCAGTTGCTAGAAACAGACTTCTTGCTTAGCATTCTTTTGAAACGTTCAACTTTTCTGAAGTTTGTCTGTGTCAGTAAACCACAAGAATTAACAAAAAGGAAAATACACCCATCTCCTCTACATTGTCTTTGTACTTGGACGTGATGTTTTCTCCTTGTCTTTGTCTACACCATTGCCTGAGGTGAAGTCTTAACAGGTAAATCTGTAAGATTAAACTCGGCTCTTTCAGAGTAAGTAAAGATTTCACGATGAATGTAGATTTTTGGAGGGCCTCTGTGTTTAAAGTTTACTCTCACCCCAGCTGGTTCAACCATCACCACACTAAACCCCTTCTCCTTGTCCTGTGTGATCCCCTTCAAAACTGACAGCTCCTGCTGTTGAGTCTGACAGACCTGCAAATTAATAAGAGTAATAATAATGGCTTGCATTTATGTAGCCACTTTTGAGGGTCCCAAGAAACTTTCCACATATGGAGAGAGACAGAACAAATAGGTGGCGATGACTGCCGTGTGGGAGGTTTTTGAAAGTGACAGTAGAAGTGGCGTTGTGGACCTATGAAGGGGGAGGATTCTAAAGAGTGGGGGCTGCCACTCAGTTTGATGTGAGGAATGGTGAGAAGCCCACTGACTGAGGACCACAGATTCTGAGATGGAGTGCAGGGTGGGATGAGCTCTTACAGGTACTGAACAGCAAGGGCATAAGGCATTCGCACATATTGAAGAAGACTAGAGGTGACTTTGTGTGTACAATGCTCAGCACATTCAGTGGTTTAAGGATCAAGCGTGCAGAAAAACAGAAAATATTACACATTTGATGCACGGTTCTTGTTAAAGGTTTTAATCCTCCAGCCAGGATATAATGCCATTGACTGAATAGAGTGAGACGTTGCATTCTTAATGTCCGTCATTTAGCATTAAGACCTGCAGGATTCAGTCTGTCAATAATCAGTTTTAAATCAGTTAACTATGCCACATAAAAAAAAAAAAAAAAAAAAAATCTCTATTGCTTTCATTGTTTTATTTACAGTCAGTGTACTGTGTTTGTAGAAGATGAGTTTAACTGAACTCTCACATGCAGCAGGGATGTTTTAGTCTGATTAAGACAGGCTAGGAATCATCACTGCTGTTCAGTCCTCAATCTGCCTTTTTTTTTTGCTGTTTCACAATCTTTATCCCCCATTTCTATAAAACAGAAATAGGCCAGATTAGGGTGACCTTTCATTTCATGGATCAGGAATGGAAATGAAATGTTTGGGTTTAAATAAGGACTCCTGATTTATGAACCAATCTTGCTACAACCGATTCTCATCATCCCTAAAAGAATGTTCTTAGTAAACAGAAACAGCTCAGAAATGCAACCGTGGTGTGTTTGCATGTTTGCATTCAGTGTGCACAAATCTGAAGTAACAGAGCAGGTTTTTTAAAATTTTTATTATGATGTATTCTTGTACATGTGAAGAGCGTTCACAGAGAATCAATTCTACATAGGAATACAGAAATGGCAGCAAAATGAGGCCACATAAGTGGGTTTTGAGATTGGCTGCGTATTCAATATAAATATTGATTTTGTGTTTCTGGAGATCTCTCAAGTGTCCCATCAGTCTTTTTGGCATTTCACTATGCAACACTTACTGCAGTTTCTAAGAATAACTCACTCTGAGTGACTCACCAAAACTACAATTACTGTATATATGTGACACTGGTACATATTTCTACACAGTGCAGTGTAACCAACATTATTCATTTAGTTGTAAGAGCGTGATGCAGATACCCAGTTTGGATGGTCGAGGAGAATGGCGGTAGATAAAAGCTGGCATGTCAGATGGGCACCTCCCATCACAGATGTTCTAATGAATTGGGATCATAGCGTCTCTAGAAGGCTCTAAACTAACCAGGACCACCCCACCTGCTCTCAACACAGTTTCAGCGCATTGTTCCATTTATTATTACAAATAAGTCTTCCCATGTAAAGTCAGACAGTAGCACTGATTCCTTTTCCATGTTGATTATTCAGTTTAAACATTATGTAAAAAATGAGCTGAGCTGAGCTCAGTTCGCCCTTCACCTTCAGTGCTCATTATTTTCTCTTTTTTAATCATACTCATAGCATTAACAAGCAAGTCCTCGATTAAAACATGCCAAAAACATGCTGCTTAGTGAAGCAGTGAACTACCAAGCAGGCAGACATGGTGTGTATAAAAAACATAGAACTTATCACATAATGCATTACTTACACATTTATTTAAGTCTCATAGGTACCTAATGGAAGAGGCATGCTTCTGTTTTGATAAGTTTAGACATGCCATGTAACAGCTTACATTTACTTGTGCTCATAAACTTTTTTAAAGCATATTTTTACCCTCCATGTCTATTTCCTTCTAGTACAGTGGTAACTTCAATGATTTGTGTTGGGCTCTGAAGGCTGCCAAGATATGGGTGACCTACAACTTAATATGGTTCTTGAACATACTGTGCAACAACACATGGAGCTGAAGCTGTGTCAGCTGCTTACAGACACAGTGTGAGCAGTACAAACCTCCTTGTATTGAAGTTAAGTCAGGAAACCAGTTGAAAAGATGTTTATAAGAATGCAAATAATTTTAAAGCAATATGGAAGAAAATCATGTTCATACTAAGTGCATGTCCATATCAGTGACTCCAGGGATAGGACTGTCACTCCACCGCTTTGGTTAAGAATAAAATATCTTAAGAAATTTTTAGGGATTGCCATTTTTTGCAAGATTCAAGAACCCCACAGGACAAAATTTCTTAAAAATGAGCAGACCTGATGAGGGACCAAGTAGTCTACTTACCAAAAATACCAGTGTAAGTGCAGGTTTTACACATGAAACAGTGTGGCAGTTCAGATCAATAAGAGGCAGCTGAAGGAAAAATTGATATGTTCTGACATAAGGGTGAACTCTTCCATTAGAAATTGGTGGAGACTGTGCGGGGCTGATAAATCATCTCTGATGGAGTGCAGGAGTTATCCATAGAAGGGTTGCTTTATTAGAAACAAGTTTGCCATATAAACCTGAAATCTGTGGATAATTGCTGGCCTGTAGGATGAAAAACAGTATTTACCATCAGAGCCTGGCCAGTTTGTATGTAAATTAAGTTACTGATACAGTGCCACATGTGTAAATGCACAAATTTGTCTTGTTTTCTTTTTTGTGTATACCATGTTGTGTTTACCATGTTGCAGCTATTAATTAAAGTCAAAGGAAGGAATCTGACTCAGAGTGACCTCTGGACAGCAAACAATTTTTGCATAATTCCAAATAAGATTAAGTGAATTACATATTGTAAGATTCAGACATTATTCAAAGATGCCTCTGATTTGCCTAATTCAAATTAATATCTGTATTTTGACAGACATTTCAGTAAAAGATCTGATACTAGAGACGTTTAAAAAAAAAGCATGAAGATGATTTCTGATGTTACAGAGCTCTGAATGTGCTCACTGCTAAGCAAAGACACACTAAGGATTCTGTACTCTCTGCAGTTTTCGTCACTGACCGATCTCTGTGTAGAAAGGTGAATAAAGAGCTGAAACAGTGCAAACAACTCTGCTCGCTGTAAAAGGTAACTTTGCTCCCTCAATACCAGTATTGAGGACCAGAAGTACCTGGGGCTCTGCTCTAAACATTCAAGGTGAGGCCTTATTGTAGGACAGAGCCAATGTTTTGGCACTGCATTCGCAACTTTGAGCAATCCACCCATGCAAGTTATGCACTAGTTCTCTGATAACCTCTCCCATAAATGAACACTCCTAACTATCACAGCCACTTCAGGTGCAAAAAGATTTGGGGGGGACATTAAATAATAGTGATGTTTGCAGTAACTGCCTGCTACAAACCTTAGTACATCAGGTTTTATGTTTCATTTAAAAACTCCCCTCCCCAAATTTTGCATTCTTAAAGAGAAATTCCTACAAATACATATGCACAAGGCCAGCCAAAATAAATAAATAACTGCCCATGTCTTTCAGGCTCAAAATTAGCTCTTTACTAAATCCCGAAAGTATTTTTATTAACGCCAAAAGAGGATTTTTTTTTGCGCTTGCGCAAACCTTAGTAAATCTGGCCCTAAATAGGAGGTATTAGTATACTAACACACTAATCTTCAATTGAAAATATTACACATGCATGGCATTATTGCACTAGCACCACAAGCATTTATTCCTTGCTTAAATTCTGCAAACTGTATTTTTAGCCTTATCTGCTTCCTGAATGTGTCTTAGCCACTTTTACAGAATCACAGGAAAAAATTCACATTGACTCTGTCAGGTTTGGGCTGTCTGAATCAATTGTGACACTAACATGATGAAACACTGTGCCATATGCAAAAGAAGTTAAGTATTTAACTTCCGAGAAGCTAAAATAACACCAAGGAAATGCATTAGAAAAGCCTGCTAGGTGGACAGTACACCAACTAAGCTAGATTGTCCTTTAACTCAGAGCTATTTCAGCTCACCTATTTTAATGCATTAAACATTCCACAGCCTGTTGTAGTGTAATCTTAATGTGAGTTTCTTTTTCCACCCCTGATCTCTGTCCAAGGTGCATAGCTCATCTGTAAGACTGCACCATGGCTTTCTGTTTAGAGTCACGATACAGTTTATTTGCAGCTTGTGTGTCTCATCTGCCACACTTATCTGGTGGTCACAGCAGTCATCAAACAAATCTACTTAAAGCCTTCCATTCTGATGCAATTATTTCTTGTGCTACTTTTGATATTCCTCGGGTGGAGTTAAAGGAAAGTGATGTAAGGTGGATGCATATATTAGTTGTATTATTTAGTTTTTAACTTTATTATACTTACAGATGTCTTAGAGCAACAGTGTTCACACTCATAAAATTGCACACTTTTACACCTGGAGGCTGCCCAGTACAACTAGATCTTATCTGTTCGCCACTGAGCAACTTTATTGCAGCAGATGAGAACTGCTGAAAGCTACCTAAGTGCGGCAATATGGAAGAGGTAAGCAGTGTTTTCTCACTAAAGCAGAACTTATCTATACCCTGTCTCAATAAGTTAGTGATATTTGTTCTTTTATCAAGAGTCATCTGTCTACAGTTTATATTCTATATTAAACAAACACAGTACAGACAGTTTATTTTAATTAAACACATATTGAAAGCTTTACATGAACAGTATGGTAACACAGAGACCTGTAAAAAGGTTAAAATATCAACAACTTCCGTGAAACAGGCATAACATGTTTCATGGACGTACAGATGAGGTTTAACAGCATTGCAATGATAGAAAGAGGTAGAACTAAGAGGAAACGATTCTGTCTGACCTTCAAAGAGACAAGAATCATCTAAAAAATGAATAAACAGTGCTTCAGTTCTCAGATGTCAGTATAAACATGGTATCTTTTGTGGGTTCATGATTCAAGATAGAGATTAAATAAAGGTAGAGAATAGAATAAATCATTGTTGAATCATGATGTTTGTTCACAATTATATACAGCTCCGGAAAAATTAAGAGACCACTGCAAAATTATCAGTTTCTCTGATTTTCCTATTTATAGGTATATGTTTGAGTAAAATGAACATTTTTGTTTTATTCTATAAACTACTGACAACATAACTCCCAAATTCCAAATACAAATATTTTCATTTAGAGCATTTATTTGCAGAAAATGAAAAAATGGTCAAAATACCAAAAAAGGTCCAGTGTTTTCAGACCTCAAATAATGCAAAATAAAACCAAAACAAGTTCACCAAGACTGGTGGAGAGCATGCCAAGA
>VUQI01021445.1:2940-20977 GCA_015106735.1 Paratilapia polleni
CTTTGGAACAGTCTCCCACTACAATTACGTTTAGCTGACTCTGTGGATTCCTTTAAAAAACAGTTAAAAACCGTTTTATTTAACCAGGCTTTTTGTTGATATTTTTGTTGAACTCCATGGAATTATTTCATCTCTATCTATTTAGGTTATGTTTAAAAATCACCACCCTTACAGATGTATACTGTACATAAATAACTTAAAATTTCCTATTTTTCCAAGAGATTTAACTGAGAGACTGTAGTCCTTTTTTGAGTATTAGATAACCACCTTTTGGTCCTTCTCCAAAACCTACAGCAAACCTCTGCCATTCATTGTCTCAACCTGCCCTCAGGTTGCTGTTGAATGGACTGTGACCCACATTACGCGGGCAATGTCTATTCACCAGTATCAGTCCCACTATCAGTTCAGATGTACCTCATCTCTCCTTCGACCAGCAGTGGGGATTTGTGGAAAGACTCCTCCACCAAGGGACCCGTAGTTTGACATCTGGACATTGGGCACAAAGCTTGACTGTCCATATGGGATTACATTCTCATCTGCAGATGACAAACAGATCACTCAAAGTTACAGCTGTATTTATATAGGTTAAACCCTGAGTGATGGACCACACTGAAAATAGACCCCCTGCTACTAAAAGCAGGACTAGTATGACTATGGGATGATAAGTGTGCAAACATTTGGTGGCAGTTGGTTCTTTCTAAGCCCAAAGGGATTTGTATGAAGCATCAGAATAATATTAATACACATCGAGTTGAGGTCCAGCTGTTGAAGAGAGGTGGCATGCGTTGCAAAGACAGATATTGTTCTTATATCTTTTTGCTGAATGATGCTACAGGAGTGTGCATCATGTGCTTACCCTGCGATAACCACTTTGTAGAGCCTCTCCTTTGGGGTGAGAAATGCTCTCCCCTCTTCTGAAGAGTGGGTGAGTCACTCCCCTCTTTGTCTGCTCGACTGCGGTTCAAAACATCAGCCAAAAGCTGCAGGGAGTCATCTTTGGGGAGAGGGGCCGGTGGAGGAGGCAGCTCTGCATATGGTTGATAATTGATGATTAAAAAAACTGAGAAATCTGGCTTTAAAGAAATACTTTGACATTTTGGGAAAAGACACTTAATTACTTTCTTGCCAAGAGTTAGATGAGAAGATACCACTCTTGTGTCTAT
Organism: Paratilapia polleni; assembly: GCA_015106735.1. Classification (NCBI taxonomy): domain Eukaryota; kingdom Metazoa; phylum Chordata; class Actinopteri; order Cichliformes; family Cichlidae; genus Paratilapia; species Paratilapia polleni. Next base: position 4,104 of record VUQI01021445.1, read on the forward strand.
GTATTAAATATGAAGGTGCATCCAGTAGTCCCCTCACTTAGCTTTGCATGAAGCACTTGAAACAGTGGGGAACAGTTAACTTAGCTCTGCTCTAAAACAGCAACATCACCTATCAGTGCCTCTAAGGCTCACTGATTATATCTTGTTTGTTTAATCAGTACAAAAGCAGCAGTGAAAAACAACAACTGGCAATTTTACAGGGTGCTATGAGCCAAATTCATAGAAGAGAACACATTGTTTAAAACTCTCAGCAAGAAAATGAATAAACATATTTGCCAAAATGTCAAACTATTCTTTAAATAGGCTTTCACAAACATTTACAAATATCACAATCTGAGTAAAATCATTAGACCAGAAATAATGCAAAGTGAATTCCTGCACTTAATTATGAAGTGTACAGCCATGCTAGCCACTCTGGGGTGGTTTACTGAGATAAGTCCTAATGTCAGGATGTTATCATGCTCACAATAATAATGTTGACCTGCTGAGGGGTGACCAAGTATAATGTTCAAGGTTTAAACAGTCTTAGCTTAGTATAACAGCATCCATTTCCTAATTAACAGTAAGGTGTGGCTGCTGGAAATGTTTTATATAGGATAATTAATAAAATTGAATAGACTATGGCGCTTCATGTAAGGTTAAGGTGTCACCAAAGCTATTAGAATCCAGTTGCTGGGGATAATGAAGGTCTGTATAAAATTTAATGTCAATCCAGTCAACAGTTGTTGAGATATTTCGTATAATAGATGGATGTAACCCTGAAAACATGATGCATTGGTTTGTGGACTCACATTTGAAAGCCTTAAGTTTACCATTTCAGATATAGCCACCATGTTGCATTAAATAAAACTTGAAACTAGTGTGTGAGACTATAAACTCATCAGAAAAGTGTTTACTGAGGTCATAAATCAAGTGTGCAGTAGTCCCTTTTCTTTGGCCTTCTATACAATCAGACTTCTTTTTGCAACCACAGTACTCGCCCCCTGCGTACCATTAGAAACAATTCAGATTTAAGGCATTTCTACATTGGCTTCAACCATCTTTTATATACAGTCCGTGGTCAAGACCAAGGTGGTGAACTGACAGACTGACACAGCAATCCATAGAGCCATGCTGCCAGAGTGCTTAATATTCCTCTTTTATTATTACAACTTAAAACAGAAATTAGATGCATAAATTACAATGCATCATACCTGCTTCACTGTGCAGCTCTCTTTTGTTTGGTCCATCCTTGGGCGTTTTCTTCTTACTCCTGGATCTGTGTGCCTGGGCTGCAGGGCTCGACTCTGCAGCTGGAGCAGGAGATTGTCCTGACGGGAAAGCACACTGATGTCATCCTCAGGAAATGCACAGGGAAAACTAAGGAACACTGAGCTTCACTCTGAATAAATGCAACATGATTTTCGTGTACAAATACTTTCTGTTAAGTTACATCATAAACTAAATTATACATGACACTGTGTGGTTGTGTGTGGATGATGTGAAGCATTAAGCTGAATTCAAACCAACCTTTGCCAAGGCTTTCTCCCTTGAAATCATCTACCCACTGGCTAGTGCGGTACACCTCACTGCCATTCTGGGCCTTGATGTTGGTAAACAAATCGGGGTTAGACTGGGAGACCTGGGAGCCCGAGTGGTGACGGGCCAAGAGGTCAAAGTGCTGCAGCCGTGGACTATCATTAGGCTTGGGTGCATCTCGCTGGGAGGACAACATCACAGTTGCTGTGTAGGACAGCTCATCTGGCTTAGAGGGCAGGCTGGAGAGTTCCTCCCTGGAAGTGTCCATCAGGTAGGTTCTGGCTGGCAGCGGAGGACACCAGTCATCATCCTCCTCCTCAGAGCTAAAGAACGGACCATGAGGGAAGGCAGCATGAGTGTGTGTCTTTGAGGGAATTACCACATATGAAAACTTGTATATAAATAGCATTGCAGCAGTGATGGGATAGTAAGTAAGTTATTATGGCCCTATGGAAAAAGGATTACAGGATATGAAACAACAATCACTGCCACCAGTTTAATCATGCAGTCTGTTTTATTTAATATTGTAATTATTGTACAATATTATACAATCAGAAGATGCTTTTAAAGTACAGTCTTTCCGAGGTGATACTTTTCTAAATAGAATCGTATTTAGCTGGGCTCCCTTTGTATGTACTGTATATGAATTGTGCCTTTAAGTTTCAAATATTTTATTATCCTACTTTATGTTACAAAAGAGTTGGTTAGCAGATGAACAAATTATTCTCAGTTCTCATTTTGCGCGACCCAATTTTGGCCAAGTTTTCGCTGTCAGATAGATGGCCTCACATTTGACTCTGGAATACTTTGGCATACAGAGGAGTTCATGGTTGACTCAATGACTGTAAGGTACCCAGGTCCTGTGGCTACAAAACAAGCTCAAATCATCACCCCTCTACCATTGTGCTTGACAGTTGGTATGAGGTGTTTGTGCTAATATGCTGTGTTTGGTTTTCACCAAACATGGTGCTGTGCATTATGGTCAAACATCTCCACTGTGGTTTCATCTGTCCAAAGGACATTGTTCCAGAAGTCTTGTGGTTTGTTCAGATGCAACTTTGCAAACCTAAGCTGTGCTGCCATGTTCTTTTTAGAGAGAAGAGGCTCTCTCCTGCCAACCCTTCTGTCATGGTATGCTGTCATGAACTTTAACATTTAAGATGCTAACTGAAGACTGTAGAGTCTGAGATGTAGCTCTTTGGGTTTTTTGCAGTTTCTCTGAGCATTGCACTGTCTGACCTTGGGGTGAATTTGTTGGGACGCCCACTCCTGGGAAGATCAGCAGCTGTCTTGAATGTTTTCCACTTGTGAATAATCTTTCTCTGTAGAATGATGGACTTCATATTGTTTGGAAATGGCCTTTTAACCCTTCCCAGACTGATGGGCAGCAACAATTGCATCTTTAGGATCATTGCTGATATCGTTCCTCGTGTTAACACACACCTGAATGCTCCAGACTGCCAAAACTTCTGCTTTTATAGAGGTGGTCACACTTGCTGATGATCAGTTAATCAGCTGCATTTGATTAGCAGCACCTGGCTGCTACTTACCCTCTTAATTCCTATGGAAGCAGTAAGTGTGTACTTGTTTTTCACACACTGCTTCTGCATCTTGGCTTAATTTTTGTTAAATAAACACGGTATAATATGTCACGTGTTGTTGTTCAGCTAAGGTTGTATTTACCTAATTTTCTGACCTCCTAAGGACCAGATCATTTTTATTATGTCCTGATATGTAAAGCCTTAGAATTTAAAGAAGGTGTACTCTCTTTCTGCCATGACTGTAAAAACATAACACCAGTGAATTTCTACTTCTTTTTACTTTAATCCTCACAGTGGATGCTTCACAGACCAGTATGCTGAGAAAAGAAGCTGAAATGTGCCAAGATTTTAGATTTAAAACAAATAATTACTGATGTCACTTTACAACCACTATACACACACGTGTTTACTTGTTGATTTTTGTTTCTGTAACAACTTTGTGACAATCTGCCAAATTAAAACACACAAATGTCAAGCTGCTAGATCAGAGAGAGAGAGAGATATTATAAAATTCAAGTTCCTGTGAAAAAAGGGAACCAGTATGAAGTTCCAGAGGACCAGAACCACCTCCATAATTTCTGTTGTCACTTCAGTGCCGTCAGGGCTAATTTAATGAACGATGTGTCATTGAAAATGCAAAGTACTAATCCAGCCTGTCAGATGGTGGCTAATGTCATTACAAAAGACACAGCACAGTCAGACCAGCCCTCCGATCCCACCCCGTTATGTCCGCAATCTAATCTGTCAGAACTAGTTAGAGTGGACGCTCCCCTCTGTGGCCCCAAAGCACAATCTACTCACTGCCTGCAGACGCAACTGTTAATTTGAAAACTCCCCAGACTCCAAACTTCACTCGAGTTTTGTTTGAAAGCCACGACAGAGTTCCAGGGCAGTTTTGATATCCATCTGCCTTAACTGCCTCTGTCATATAGTATTTGCCTCCTGATTTCTTATTTTTTTGCATGTTTGTCACACTTAAATGTTTGAGATCATCAAACAAATTTAAATATTAGACAAAGATAACACAAGTAAAGACAAAATGCAGTTTTTAAATGAAGGTTTTTATTGTTAAGGGAAACAAAAAATCCAAACCTACCTGGGCCCTGTATGAAAAAGTAATTACCCCCCTTGTTAAATCATGAATTAACTGGGATTAACCACATTTTTAGAAAGCTGAGTTCAATTTTACCAGCCACACCCAGGCCTGATTACTGCCAGACCTGTTGAATCAAGAAGAGGCCTCCGTGCTAACAATAAACTGACTGAATAAATATTAGATTGCACAAAAAAGTTACTGCTCTTGAAAGAGGAAAAAAATGGCAAACAACTTAAAAAGCATGTAACAGTGTAGTGATTAGTCTCACCTGTGCTGCTCTTCTTCTTTGTCTCTTTTTGTGTGGCCTTTGTCTTTACTGGCAGGAAGAGGCAGCGACAAAACATCCACCCAGGTGAGAGGAACTGACTTGGATGAGGACCCAGTAGAACGCTGCTTTACCAGTTTGTCTAAAAAAACAAAAAATGAAGTATAAAGTGTAATTGCTGCATTATTAGTTTCCACACCCTGACACTCAGGCTCAAACTGCTTGCCATGAATAATGAATATGCTCAACTAAATAAAGGTTTTTAAATACCTCCTTTCTGTGTGCATAGCCTGTTACCGCCTGAAGGACTCTTCTTTTTATTGACCATTTTTTATCTTCAAGAGTACCTTAAGGTTCTGTAGAATCACTGGATAGAAGCAGTTAACCTCTGCATTCTTTTTCATTACTATAGTATGTTTCCATTCAAGTTTTACAGTATGGCAAGCTTATTTGTAAAGTACCTTTCAACGAGGCAATTCAAAGCCCAGGATACTGGATACAAAAAGGAATTTAACTATATATTATATCTGAGTTGATGAAGCTGTCCAAGCTTGCACATGTGGGTGGAAGTACAATTGGTGTAGATAGTTATAATAATTAAGCCTACATTTAAGAAAAGCATTGAAAGTCTTGCACTATATTTTATTTTTTTTCCAGCAAATGGCAGACATAAAAACAATGTATGAAATCAAGCACATTCTTGGCTTGAAATGTTCTTGGAATAGTTTAACTACGGTTTGAAATAACTTCAACTAGAGATAAAAAAAAAAGGCAATTAACTACAAGTATCTACCTTTTTAAAGTTGCCACTCTCTAATAAATGTAATTTCACAATGAAAAGTGTCTCAACTCATTAGATGTAATCACAAGTATACCTGTTTTATGAAGTTAAACTTATTACTATGGATTTGCAGTGTGTTCAGAAAAGAAAAAAAATTGCAGACCTTATCATGTAATCATGTCTTGCTTTGTCGCCTAAGAAAAGATCTCATTACTGTGTGATCTCAAAATTACAAGATCTTATAAAGTTTAAGGTGGTTATAAAGTATATATCCTGAATATCAACAGAAGTGTTTTCTTACCCCAAAAATGATATTAATGTGAAAATTTCAAAAGGTCATTAACTCTTCAAACAAATTTTGCTGCTGTGTTTGGGATCATTGTCCTGTTGCATGACCCAATTTCAGCCAAGCTTTAGCTGTCAGACAGATGGCATCACATTTGACTCTAGAATACTTTAATATACAGAGGAATTCGTGGTCAATTCAATGACTGTAAGGTGCCCAGGTCCTGTGGCTGAAAAACAAGCCCAAATCATCAACCCTCCACCACCATGCTCGACAGTTGGTATGAGGTGTTTGTGCTGATATGCTGTGTTTGGTTTTCAACAAACGTGGTGCCACTTTGGTCTCATCAGTCCAAAGGACATTGTTCCAGAGGTCTTGTGATTTATTTAGATACAAATTTAGAAACCTAAACTGTGCTGCCATAGAGAGAAGAGGCTTTCTCCTGACAATCCTTCCAAACAAGTCATACTTGTTAAGTCTTTTTCTAAATGTACTGTCATGAAATTTAACATTTAACATGTTGACTGAGGCCTGTAGAGTCTGAGATGTAGTTGGTCTGGGACTGTGGCCTTGTGTTAACACACATCTGAATGCTCCAGACCACCAAACTGTCAAAATCTCTGCTTTTACAGAGGTGGTCACACTGGCTGATGATCAATTAATCAAGTGCATTTGATTATCAGCACCTCGCTGCTACTTGCCCTCTTAATTCCTATGAAAACAGTAAGGGTGTACTTAGTTTTTCACAGGATTTCCTTTGAAAACTTTCTTTTTCACATGACTGTATATAGTGAAACAGACAGAGAGATAGATAGCTAGACAATCACAGTTCCAATTAAGCTCTCCAAAGACAAGTCTTTGGTGAATCTACTTCCATGGATTACAGAAAATCCTCACCATTGCTCTTCTTGGTGTACTGGAGCTTGGCATATTCAGACCCAGAGTGACCAGACTTGATGGTCCACTGGTCCAGGTCCTGCTCCAGACCTACAAGCCCACTGTTTGATAGTATTGGGTTGCTGCTGTACGGGTCTGGACCCTGATTGTAGGATGTGCTGGAGTAGGTGTCGTAGTATGCCAGCAGGTCGTCCTCAGCAGTTGTGTTGATGGTGCTGTAGATGGGACTGTCGTTGGATGCAGTGCTGCGTTTCTCCGACTGGTTTGGATAGTTTATGATCCCAACAGCTGAACAGCAAAGAACTATGTTACATTAACGATGACGATCATTTATTCAGTACTCTAATGCATTATTTCACAAAGCTTTTCACATCAGAAAACTCTTACTGTTATAATATCTGTCTGAGTCCAGTTTGCCAGAGCAGCAGTTGACTGAGTCTTTGCTGTTGTGAGTGAGGTTTGGAGTCGGCCAAGAGTCAGCCAGCCAGGGGTAGTTGCCCATATTTGATCCCAACAAGCCAGGCCTGGGAAGAGAGATGCGATTATATCAATACTGTTTCCATAAAACACACAATGACACTAATCATCTGATGAATCAAATCATAATGTAGAGTTTACCCTCCATTAATGATTCCTGATCCCTCACTGTGAGCAAAGCCAACTGCAAGAGGAAAAAAGAGCAAAGTTATAAATTTGGAAAACAGCAGAGAAGATAAAGCTTTTGCCTTAAGCCCCTTTTTTTTTTCCAAAGACTCACTGAAAGATAAAGATGTTTTGGACCGAATTATCATGCTCCATAACCAAATAAACAGTTTATCCCACACGGGGTTTAAGAAAGCAGATTTGAATCGATATTTTATGAGGGTGCACTGTTGACCTACATACACCAAGAGGCACACAGCAGATCTATATACAGTATGCCTGCAATACATAAAAATGCAGATGTCATTTTTCTGCTGCTGCATCTGGAGTCATGGATGGCTAAAATCCATTATTAATTAAATAAATAAAGGAATCCATAATATAAAGTGAAACAATACATACAACACTGTGAAATATTCATTGGAAAATTAAACTGCACATTTGCTCCTAAGGCTTTGAGCCATTATTGAACAAACATGTCTCAAAGTCAGAGAACAACTGATGTGTTATGTGCTTCTGAGCCAAAGGGCATAAAATAAAGTGTGTGCTGTGCTTACTTTTTACACATGCTTCAGTGTGTCTCTAGTGTTTTTTTTTCTTTTTTTTTCACTCCTGTCATGAAAACTACCCAGTGGGGATAAATATATTTTAATTAACTGAATATGCGATTAAAGTGCAGGCGTCGCTTTGCAAAGTACAAACTAAAATTGAAAACATTCATCACTGCTCAAGATATCCCCAGAGGTCTATTAAGAACTTTGTCACTGTCACTGGATGAAAACAAAATCTGATGGTTTTCTCTACAACAGCTGGAGCCTTTTTTCACTCTTATGTCTCACTTATATAACGAGTGGGCTGTGACTGGGTGCATCAAATCATCTCAAGTCCTGTGATGGCAACCTTTTCTACCTTTTACACTTCTTACATCTTCTCATCAAGGTTAAACCCACCCAAGGCAGGTGAGTCATAGTTAACCCCACCCCCCCTCACCTGCCGGGGTGTATGCGAAGGATGTGGTATAGTGTCCCAGCTGCTTCCTCCTGCGGTGGCGACAGTACAGCCAACCACTGAAGCCCATCAGCACCAGCCACGCAGCCACACCCAGCCCAGCGATGAAGGCTGGCTGGCGGACGACACTTGTGATCTGCTCTGCTATGCTGAGGTCACCACCTTCCTTCACGGCCGTTGAAGTCTTGTCAAGTGGGGGAGCTGAAAGAGAAGTAGTCCAGTTAATGCAGCTGCATGATACAAAGACAAAGTTGAGAGCTGTCAGTCAAAACTGACCTTATTAAGTGGTTTTGTGCCATCCTATATCATTCAGATTAAGTAACAACAATCTAATAGTGGTGGCATTTTTTTAAACCACCTTGGAGGGGAGTTTGTTTTTGTTTTTTTTAATGGGGTGGCACAATGGGGGGGGGGGACCAGGAACCAATCAGGGGGTTGAGGGTGACTCAGAAATAAATACTAAAATAAAGCACTTGGAAACTGGTTGTAAATTAAGGAAGTTATATTGATTTTATTTGTGGACAGACCTCCTCCCTTCATAGACATGCATTAGGAGATGTGCCTGAACTGAAGCACAAGATTTTTAGGGAGGGATGTGACACCCCAAAACTCCTCCCACTCTCCACTTTAGCCACACCCCACCGCTTTACAAAAAACTCTCTGAACAATAGGTAAAAAGTTACTGCCTGCAGTCAGTTTAGCTTAGCATGTTTACAGAGTAAAAATAGGACAGCAACCTCCTTGTGACTAGGAAAAATCGGTGGTTGCCCGGTGATTGCATTGAATATTTTACATTCGGTGACCGATTGCAAGTAGTTGTGGCAACCAACTGGTCGCTCAGAGTTCGACTTTTGACTGCAAGGCGATTGCACAGGTCGCCTTGTGGGAGGCAACCTGCCTCCAAACAATTGCGTTCTGACTCGGATTGACTGCAATCTATGTCAGAGAGACTGGTGAAAGTTTACAAATAATTGCTGTCTAATTTATAAACGCAGACAGATTGCCAACACATTGTAATCAATCTGTTGGCAATCAGATTGATTAATCAATCTGATTGAAATTAATCAATCAGTCTGCACTGATGAGTGCAACTTGTCTCTTTGCAACAGGGGACTCAATTCATCTGGATGCCAATGGTTGTATTCTGGTTATATTCCTATATAAAAGCAAAGCTGCCGAGCACCTATGTCATTTTGCAGGTTAGTCACCATCCTGCAGTAACCCCATCACTATTTGTGGGGGAATTTCTAAATTTCTGTTTCAAATCTATGAGGTTCTGGCTGGACTCTGAATGTAAGTAGTTAATGTGAATTTCTGTATATGTAGGCAGCAACAGATTTGCAATTTTCACCGATTTATCACAGTTCATCGCTGAATTATCACAAACACATTGCATGTAATTGTAAACTTAAACCAAACTGATACCAGACTGACTCCATCTTATTGTCGTTTTATCGCAGTCTTGATGCATCAAAGTATCTTTGAAGATGGCAAATGATTGTGAGTGGTCACAGACCTGGTCCACATCTTCAAAGCAACCATTTCAAAGACAACAAGATCGCAAGTTCATTCCACACGGTCGCAATAATTTTGGTCGTCTCCAACCACTGTTTTCCCTAGTGTGACTGTAGCTTAAAACTTGTGTTTGTACAGATTAAACAACACATGCCAGTGGCTGTTGGTAGGCTAGTTTTGCTGCCTCTGGACAGGACCTGTTTTCAGACTTTATGCTAAGCTAAGTTAGATCTGACATATAGATGTTCTCATTTAACTTTTATCAAGAAAACAAACAGGTAAATGTCAAATTTTTCCCTAAAAAATTCAGAGGAGATTAAAATAAAAAGAAAAATTATTTCAGAAAACACATGTCTTCTCTGACTATGTGACTGACAGAGTCAGGGAAATTATTAAAGCAGCGACATACAGATACTAAACTAAACTAAATAAATGCTAAATTTATTATGCAATGGAAACTACTGACTCTACTTTGAATTTGTGACAAATACCTTCCAAACATGAGTTCTGATGACGCATCAGCTTTAATCCTATTCACACACCACAGTCAACTGTTCACATACAGATTTTACATGTGGTAAACTCAGCCCGCAGAGAGTGCAGCTTGGCATATTTCTCCATGTGTAGTAACTGTAACAGTTTGAGTGACTCACTGAGAAGCAGGCTGACAGGCGAGCTTTGAGCGCCCACACCCAGGCTGGTGACAGCAGCCACCACCACAGTGTAACGGACTTCAGGCAGCAGGCCCATCAGCAGGATGGACAGAACTGCTCCATCCACTGTTCGGTTTATCTGGTTCTCCTGCTCCACAGCGCTGCCCAGACACCAGACCTGATCGACACCAAAGTTAAAGGTCTCACAGCTTAGGCAACTCTCACTCGAAAATTCATATATGTTAGAAGAAGAAGTAGTGGCTGCCCTACAATACTAAAATGATTTCAGTAATTTTACACAAGGCAATAAAATGCAACCATAGAACTCAAGACTACTGCCTATAAGAGTGCTTTGTATGTTAAATCTTCACCACCAACGTTCTTTACCACCTCTGCTATAATCCCCATACCCGTCTACATTGATCTACAGTGAGTAAACCTTTTATTTATTCTAAATCTCTTGCAGAGTTTCTGTGATGAAGACACAGGGAGTTATAATGAAAATGTGTCATGTAATACCATGCAATAATTTTTTCACATGTCAGCCTTTGAGGGCTTGAACAAAATATTGCGTGTATTTCTCAGAAAATGAAATATTTAAGGGGATTAAGTGTGATCCTTGCCTTTGGCTGATGAGCCGTCACACATTCAAAGGAATCTGGATTTTCATGATCAGACTCGTGCCATTTACTCATAACTCTCTACGTATAGACACGGATAGCGAGAAGAAATCAAAACAATAGTACGCCATGTTCTAATTTGATATTTTTTTCCCCCCCTGGATAAGCAGTCTGATGATTAGTAATCAGTGTTGTGCTCATTCTAAGAGACAGATAATGAGAACTCTGTGTTTTTTCACAGAGCAAACAGATGACAGGGATAGTGAGTGTTCAGCCGAGAATCTGATGACAAAACTGAGCAGCATCGCAAGTACTGGCAGCACATAAAAGGCAATGACTAATTATTAATTGTAAATTAAAATCCGTGTTTTTCATAAGCATCTAAACAACCAAACCTGAACAACACTGAGTAATGCCTGCGTAAAAAAAAAAAGTAAACATCACAAATGAAAAGAACCACTTTATTCACCGACTGATAATCTTTGGAAGAAATAAACCAGAGAGGAAGACAAACAGTCAAATGTGGCCTCACCTTGTACTCCCGAATTATGCCACTCTGAATATTATGAGGCGGCGGCTCCCAGGAAACACTGATACTGGTGCTGTTGGTGAGCTGCACCACTGATACAGCCTGTGGAGGGGCACTTAAAACTGCAGACAGAGATAAGAAAAAATGTGATATTAGTATAATTTTTTAATACATACCGGTGATATGATAAGGCTCTGTTTACAGGTCTGTCATTCCTGAATAGATGAATGAATAGATATGAGTTGGTACTAATTTTACAGAAACTGGAAGAATTTGAAAAAAAAGACTCCATTTAAACTAAACTAAAAATTCCTCAGTTACTCATTTATAAGCACTGTCTATAACAAAAGTATACAAAATAAACTGTCTTTATTTTAGAAAATGATATTGGTTATTTCTGGATATTTTTGTAAATTAATTTGAGTCATCTGTTCCTTTGTTGCACATTATTATTATTCACATTTGATAATTTAACTCCACTAAAAAATACTTTTATTCATTCAAGGATTTCTTTGCCTCATCTAAAGCACTTTAAACTGTTTTACCAAAAAATTCCTCCACAGTGATAAACGTGACTAAATAATTCAAATAAAAACAAATTCATAATTAATGATGAATGAAGGAGCTTTAATGTCAGTTTTGATACCATTGAACATTTAAAGGAATATTTAGGGAAGCATGCTAATTTATTTTCTTGGCAGGAATTGCTTGCTTTGCTCAACAAAGACTGGAAATAAGTAGATAAGGGCATGGCTTTATCTAAAGATAATGGTTGAAATCACACCTCTAAAGCTCAAATATTAACATAATACAAACCTCATTTTCTGAAAACTGTTTTTATTTTATTTATGAGCTGTAGAGGTGCCAGTAGCCAGAATAAATGTTGCTCTCTGTTTCCAGTTTGTATGCTAAACTAAGCTGCTAGCTTCACATTGATTGTAAAGAAACAAAAGTGGATTTAATTTTTCTCTCAAAATGTCAGAACTTTTTTTTTACCGCATAGAGTACTGTGTAAAAGTCTTGAGCTACACCTCATTTCTTGATATCTTGCTAGGAAAATTGAAAATAGGTGCAGCGATTTATTGAAACTTGCAAACATACTTGGCAAAATATAAGGCCAAAAAAGAGTTTGTACAATTCTAACAAGCTTGAAAGTCAATATTTGGTATGACCACCTTTATTCTTCAACACAGCCTGAACTCTCTTAGGCAAGCCTTCTTGTAATTTCTTTAAGTAGTGTTCAGGAATAGTTCTCCAGGGTTCTTGAAGGACGTTCAAAGCTCTTCGTTGGGTGTTGGGTGCCTTTTGTTTTGTTCTCTGTCAAAATAATCCCTCACTTCTTCAATAATGTTGAGGTCCGGGCTCTGGGGAGGCCAATTGATCAATTTTGACAAGATCCCCAACACCACTGGCTGAAATGCAGCCCTAAAGCATGACAGAGCCTCCATCGTGTTTTACAGATGGCTGTAGACACTCACTGTTGTACCTCTCTCCTGACCTCCTCTGTAGATACTGACAACGATTTTAATGAAAAATTTCATATTTGGGTTCATCACTCTGTAAGACCTGTTGCCACTGATTTTCAGTCCAGTTCTTGTGTAATGTGGCATACCTCAGCCTTTTCTCCCTGTCTCCCTTCCTTAAGAATGGTTTTTTGACAGACACCCTTCCACTGAGACCATTTCTAATGAGGCTTCGGTGAACAGTAGACGGATCACCTGAAGGGTCAGACGCATCTCTCAGGTCCTGTGTCAGGTCTTTGCTTGATTTTTTCCTTTTTCTTAAGGACATGACTTTCAGCTACTGCTCATCTGCTGTAGATATTTTTTCTTAGGCCTGTGACTTCTTTTGTTCTCCATTTGTCCAGTTTCCTCAAAGATTTTAAAGACACACTGCACACCATGCTGAGATATGCAAAGTTTTCAGATAATAGTTCTTTGGGAATCACCTTGTTGGTGCAAAAATACTATTTTATGTCTGTCAAACTGTGTTATCCTTGGCATTGTTGTAGATTCAACTAAAGAAACTGGAACAAATTATGTGTTTTTGTGCGAGTAACAAAAACAAACATTCCTCTGAAAATGATCAGGTTTAAGGACTGGACTGAAAATGAGTGAAAAAGCAGCCAATGTCCAAAGAAAAACTTTGAAAGACTTTCAGAAAGTCTGGAGAACTATTGCTCAAGACCACCTTAAAAAATAATGAGAAAGGCTGGCTCCTTGGAAGCAAATATAAAGAAATGAGGGGTGGCTTAGGACTTTTGCACAGTACTGTAATTACTCGGCTTTAGTTGCTAATGAATAGGTTATTAATAAGCATTTCTTACCCTCCTCGGGGGTACGCAGCAGAACCATGAGGCTGTCATGTCCTTGTAACTCATTGAAGTAAGGCCGTATCTTCACCTCATACTCTGTGCCACTGTGCAGATCTGTTAAGATGGTACTGTAGTCGGACGTGGCCTCCACATCTTGGACCAACCAGGAGCTGCCAATGGTTCGATAAAATATACGGTAACCTTGAACGTACCGTGACTGACGGGCAACCTAAAAAAAGAGTGGCAAGACAAAAAGTACAAAAACATGATTTCACATTTACATCAGTTATCAAATGCAGAGAACCGTAACCAGCTGTTTTTATATAAGTTTGTGTCATATAATGCTGAGGTGAGATTTTGAAGTTAATGTTTGGAGATCAGCATGTCCTCCGCACACTAAAAGCTGCCTTTGAAAAGTAAAACCCATCAGTATTAATCTCACAGTCCAAGAGATCTTGGCGCTTGTAGGAGACAGAACCACCGGCTTCTGCAGGTAGACAGACACCTCTCCCAGCTCTCTCTGCACCTGTCTGTGGTCCACTCCCTGTTCTGTCGGACTCCCATCTAAAACAACAAAGAAATCTATTCAGTCCAAAATGAAAACAAAACAGCTGAATAGCAGAAATTGAGCAAAAGGAGGAAACAACTTTTTGATGAAATTCAACATTGCTCCCGGCAGAAGAGCATCACACTGAGAAAGCAATTAGTTTTGAGACTGCACATGCAAAGCAAGTTTTTTCCAAACCATGTAGCACATTATCTTTGCCTCAGCTCTACAGCCAGTATCTCAAATTTATTGCTTCAAAAATGGAAACTGAAACCAAGTCTGAACAGGGTGTCTAATATAATGGAAAACATTATCAAAAAGGACTTTTTTTTTCTTTTTTTCTTATGTAACTCACCCTGTGTCCTGACAGGCTCAGAGATTGGACTGGGGTCGCTGAGGCCGTAAGAGTTGACTGCTCTGACAATAAAGAGATAAACTGTGTTCGGGAAGAGTCCAACAACCGTGTGCCTCTCCTGCTTCACATGGTCCGCTACGGTCTGCCAGGTGCTGCCCACTGATTGGCTGTGGGACAGAAAGTGTCACAGAAAAGAGGATGAAAACATTCACTATCTTAAAATTGAATTTCTTGTGATCAACATCTGTTACAGTGAGTGACTGAGATAAAAACAAGTGTCTCTGGACATGACTTAAAGGGCAGGCCAAATCTTTATCAGGAGGGTGTTTGCTGCCTTTAAAAGAATTCAATTACACACACATAAAGTTGGCATGGGGGCTACAATAAACAGTTTGAAGAGATGCTTCTTTTCACTCTCGTCATCTGTCGTGTTACCATGAAATAACGAGGTAATGGGTTTGATCACAACTCTGCTGCTCATGCCCTAATTGCACAGACAGATGAAAGTAGAGCAGCCAGTGTCAGGAGAAATCTGAATTTCACATACTTAGGCAATATGAAACCTGCAGTTACGGTAGTCACCCTCATTAAGGGATGAATACATTTTTTTAATCTCATGAGCATAGGAAAACAAAGTGTGATATCTCAGGACAAGCATGTAAATAACTTGGAGGAAGGGCTGCAAGTAAAAATCATTTTCACTTTAAATATGAGCATCAGTTTTTTTCTTCTCTTAATTAAATGATAAATTCTTTGGTCAGAGAATGGTAACAAAATTATAAATCAATTTTGATGTGAAACAGCCATTTGAAAAATTGAAAGCAACATCATTTTAGCTGCAAGTAAAAAAATTACAATTAAAACTGCTGGTCATTAATTTTCTCTCAATTGATTGTTCTTTTAACTGACTTATAGATTTTAAGCAACAGTTTTAGGGTTATGTATTCTCTTCAGAGAGTTAAATAAGAAGATTAATAATAACAGATATCTATCTGTTATCTATGAAGTTTTGCAAAACACTGGAAACAGAAGGTAACAGCTACATTTGCTGTGTCAAGTGCTGACAAAATCCACCTACCAGCACCTGAAAAGCTCATTAAATAATAAAATAACAACAAATGTACTGGTTTTTTTTTTGGTTTTTTTTTTAACAATGGATAAGAGAATTTTTCCAGGGTAATGATCTGCCAGTACTTTTTCTGTATTTTATTTCGGTATACACTCACTGGCCACTTCATTAGGTACAACTGCTCAACTGCTTCTTAACAAAAATATCTCATCAGCCAATCACATGGCAGCAACTCAATGCACTTAGGCAGGTAGACATGGTCAAAATGACGTCCTGAAGTTCAAACTGAGCATCAAAATGGGGAAGAAAGGTGATTTAAGTGACTTTGAACGTGGCATGGTTGTTGGTGCCAGACGGGCTAGTCTGGGTATTTCAGATACTGCTGATCTACTGGGGTTTTCCCACACAACCATCTCTAGGGTTTACAGAGAATGGGCTGAAAACGAGAAAATATCCATTGAGTGACAGTTCTCTGGGTGAAAATACCTTGTTGATGCCAGAGATTTCTGGGCATCAGTAACCCAAATAACCACTAATTACAACCAAGGTATGCAGAAGAGCATCTCTAAACGTACAAAACACTGAACCTTGAAGCAGATGGGCTACAGCAGCAGAAGACCACACCAGGTGTCACTCCTGTCAGCTAAGAAAAAGAAGCTGAGACTACAATTCACACAGTCCCACCAAAATTAGACAACAGAAGACTGGAAAAACATTGCCTGGTCTGATTCTCAATTTCTGCTGTGACATTCAGATGGTAGGGTCAGAATTTGGGTCAAAAACATGAAAGCATCCTGCCTTGTATCAATGGTTCAGGGTGGTGGTGGTGTAATGGTGTGGGGGAAATTTTCTTGGCACACTTTTGGCCCTTTACTACCAGCTGAGCATCATTTGAATGCCACAGCCTACCTGAGTATTGTTTCTGACCATGTCCATCCTTTTATGACCACAGTGTACCCATCTGCTTCCAGCAGGGTAACACACCATGTCACAAAGCTCAAATCATCTCAAACTGATTTCTTGAACATGACAGTGAGTTCACTGTACTCAAATGACCTCCACAGTCACCAGATCTCAATCCAATAGAGCACTTTTGGGGTGCGGTGGAACGGGAGATTTGCATCATGGATGTGCAGCCGACAAATCTGCAGCAACTGTGTGATGCTATCATGTCAATATGGACCAAAATCTCTGAGGAATGTTTCCAGCACCTTGTTGAATCTATGGCATGAATAATG